>CAKNYM010049887.1:25043-163505 GCA_932195095.1 Andricus curvator
CCTTTATTTTGTGGATTTGCTTCTCTCCTGAAACGCCAAGTTCCTTGGACTCCGACATGAGGTTGCCATTTTTGCCCTGGAAATTTCGAAGCTCCACCGCCTGCGCTGATGTGTCCATTTTTATTTTCAAAAAATTTATGTTGATAGTCAACATTGTAGGAGGGCCGTCGGTCTGGACCACTCAATGGTTTCTTCACATCGACGCTCACTGAATTTTTTTGTGGATTAGCTTCTCTTCGGAAACGAGGTTTAGGAGGGGGTGGACGGTTCTGGAAAAATAGATATTTATTATTAATAAAGTTGTGAATCTCATAACTTCTCCTGTATATATATTTTTTCAAGAATTCTCCTTTTTTTGCATTCTTCTCTTAATAGAGGATAAACACTCATTTGTGCAAACAGAATGTTTACTGGAATAATCCCAACTTTGGACATTCAGTCTTTCAATCATCGAACAAATCGGAGGTATTTCTTATCATTATTTTTCTCTCATGTTCACACTTCATTCGCTCCAAATTTCGAAAGGTAAATCAATATGTCAAACGAAAATGAAAAGAAAATTAAATTAAATTTAGGATAATTTCTGACTCAAAACAATTATAATTTCGAAGTCTCTTGTCGCCCTGAAATTCGAGACAAGTAGACAAATATTTTTCATCAATTTGGCTAGTCCATTCCAGTTCATATCCTTTTCCAGCGCTGCCAGTTTTTTGGGACGACTGGACGCAGCCTTATAATTTATATTTTTTATTATTTCTTTGTATATAAAATTTTATATTGAAATTTCATCCGTGTGAGGTTATATTCCTCATAATATGAAAGCATTGTCTAGTATTACGAAACTTTCCGTAAGATTAACCGGTCAAGTATAGCGCTGGGGCAATTATTATGGAAATTTTCCTAATTCAAACGAGCTGGAAATGAATTAGATGTACAGAAAATTCCGTAATAGTAGACATTACGTAATATAAGTTTAATTTATTTTATTTCAAGATATCTTTTTACCATTTTAACTAATTTAAAGTACCTAATTTTTTTACTTACTATAAAAGGCGGTGGTCCTTTATTTTTTTGGGGAAGGCCAGCAGAAGATAGCGAAAGTGCAGTGGCCACAAGACCCAAAAGGAAAAGTAGCTTTACCATGTTCAATTGTTCAGTTTCTAGTATACCTAAAAATAAAAAATTATGACGCATTGATTATACATTTTCATTTTTAACCAATTTTTATAACAATTATTATTATGTCAGAATGACTATTTCATAAACATATATCTAATATAACATAAAATTAACATAGATTTTAATTGTATAAATTTATCGAATACTTTGGAGTTTAATAAAATTATAATTTGATTTGTGCTGCTCACCTAATGTCTTTCTGAATCTGCTGCCAGTTCGAGTTTGAAATTTTCGATTCGAGATGACAATTTATATACGATCCACAAGGAAAAGGAGCCGGCATGTTTTCCACCGGGAATCACCGGCTTTCCTACATCCAGAGAATTGCACTCTTCAAAGTATAGTACAATTTTTATCCAAAGCCTGCAACTCGATTCACACACACATACACACACTCACACAAGAAAAATTCGCACGCGATATATGATGAAGAAACTCCGTACATTTGCGTTAAATACACAATATCGTAAGACGCTCTGCCTTCATATAGTGAGTCATGTTACTTTTCTTGGAATCTAGCGACTTTTTTAGATTAGTTATTCGTTAAAGGAGGAAAATCGAATGATTCAATCATTCACTTGATTCAAGAAAGAACAATAAATGAATAGAAAGCAAAATTTGCTTGAGAACACCAAAAATCAATGCTTCATTTTATTATTTATCTATTAAGATCTTATTGAAATTTTTATTGAGCACAAAGTATAATTTTATATTCAAAATAACAAAAAAAACGAGATTTTTAATGTTCCCAAAAGAGATACTCAATTCAGTAGGGAGAAATTTTGTTTCTCTTCAATTCTTTTTTCATATATTACGTAACATTAAAATAGGTAGGGGATTATTGTTTGTTACGCCCTTTTCAAAGTTACATGGGGGGGGGGGGGGTAGAAATGAACGAAAATAAGTTTCTTAATATGTGAACGCTCCATACAGGGAATATGCATTGTTTTTGTCTTTTCCTTAATAAATGCAAATTTTATGATCAAATTGGTAGAATTTAAATATGAACTTTATATAATTACACATTTCAGAGTATTTGTTTTTCATTTTTTCATTTGTATTTTTAAATTTAACTTTAAGACATATGAAATTGAAAGCTTATAAGACTGAACGGAATTAATATTCAGAGGATAAAAATTAGAGGCTTCCCAGGTTTTTTTTATCTTTCCACAATTCAAAACAGGTTCATTATTTTAACGTTTTGTTTCACTTTTATTTTATTTTTCACAGTATAGAAAGATATTTTTCTGTCCTTGATAATAAAGTTTCGCAGAAGGTATTGAAACAGCATTTGCCACAAAATATTTAATACGAAAAATAATTTTTTTTTCAAAAACCTGAAAATTAATTAAACTATTATTTCAGACTCTACAGTATAGTCAAATTAGCCGAAAAAGTCTATTTGCTTGAATAAATTAGAGAAATGAAGATCTTTGTCTTCAAATATTTGGATGGACGTTCTTTTTGAAGCCCTAAAAACTTCAAGGCTGAATTCCTAATCACTTGTTTGTAATTGATAAAGAACGAGAAATCGCAACATTTTCTCAACACGTTTACTTAGATTGTTACTTTCTGTTAACAGATGGATATAAAGTCTATGACCCTTTGTTTTAGGAGTATAAAATAAACTTCAAAATGAACCTTCAGCGAATATCTTGCGACAAACAGTTTAAGAGATATGAATTTGTTAATTAACATTATGCGTTTTTCAGTGAAGACAAAACGATCATGAATTTTTATGGTTGCAAAAAACTGGTCATCGGGTTTTTGCTGTTGGATTTTTAAATTGGATAGTTCAAAGTACTGAAGATTTTATTTTTTTTATTTCAGAATCCAAAAATTACAGTGGGGGAGCAGAGGGGACAGTGTGGGAGAAATTTTTTTCAAACATTTTATATTTTGTAAAAAAAATCTGTTGAGTTCAATTTCGCTGAAATATCTAACAAATTGTGCATCTTCAGGAAAAAGTATGTTTAAGATGTCAACAAAATTTTTCACATATGTATACCATTAAGCCATTTCCCTTTCGGGGTAGGCGTGACACTACCCGATTCGGGTAGTGTTTCTAGGTTGATAACTTGTAGTAAATAACTACAAGTGTGGGCTCACCACACCCACGATGTGCCAACAGCACTCAGTTTTCTCGAATGGTCACCCATCCAAGTGCTAACCGCGCCCAACGCTGCTTAACTTCAGTGATCTGACGAGAACTGGTTTTTTCAGCGTGCTGAAAAAATATAATAATAATATATAATATATATATATATATATATATATATATATATATAATAATATAATATAAACAATCATTTTTGTTTTATACTTACAGCAGTCAGAAAAATCTGAAAAATATTTTGTATAACCATTCAGGAAGGTATGAATTTTAATTATTATTTTTTCTAAAATTCCACGTGCAATATATTCGTTGCAAAAAATCGAAGTGTCTCGTCGTCGAGAAATTCGGGATGACTGGTCCATCCCCCTCAC
Source organism: Andricus curvator (assembly GCA_932195095.1). Classification (NCBI taxonomy): domain Eukaryota; kingdom Metazoa; phylum Arthropoda; class Insecta; order Hymenoptera; family Cynipidae; genus Andricus; species Andricus curvator. The sequence continues at coordinate 28,710 of CAKNYM010049887.1, forward strand.
CAACTTCCTCATTTCTTTGGGATGACTAGACACAGCCGCAGAAAATATTATTCAACAAATTTTATAAACAATTTCACAGAACTTCGCTGGCAGCTATAAATATGGAAAAAAAAATTTTGGTTAGTCCGATTTGTTATAAACAATATGGAAAATTTTGTTGACATCTTAAACATACTTTTTCCTGAAGATGCCCAATCTGTTAGCTATTTCAGCGACATTAATTTTTTTACAAAATATGAATGTTTAAAAAAAGTGCTCCCCCACCTCTCTGTGATTTTTGTATTCGGAAATAAAAAAAAAATGTTTTTTCGTACTTCGAACTATCCAATTTAAAAACCCGACAGCGATTTTTTTGCAACAATAAGAATTCATCACCGGTTTGTCTTCTCTGAAAAACGCACAATGTTATGGATATGTAATTATTTATTTCACTTTGTTGAGGGTCGGGACAAGGGTAAATGTTTTAATTTTTTTGCTGCATTTTATTATTATTTTACAAGTGCCATTTCTACAATTTTCAACTTTTTTGGGTGGAGTTTGGTTAGTGCGAAAGCTACATTTATGTACTTGAAGATGTATACAACTTTTTTTTCATACCATTTTTATGACCTGAGGAGTGGCTACCATGGTGGGGAAACGAAAAACTATAAGTTACAGAAAATGCTTCAAGTGGGCCAATTTTTTATTTTTATAAACTTTCAACTGATTTTGTGAATACTTTTAACTATTATGCACAGAAACTTAGTTATTTTAGGAAAACTAAAATGAAAATTTTTTTGTTAAGAATGAAGTTTTGACAGCTATATATCTCCTAATCTATTGGAGGTGTACTGTTCAATTTTTTTTCACTTTTACAGGAAATTATATGCCCTTCAATTCTCGTGGAACATACCTGCACATTAAGATAAACCAGAAAGGAGCCATTTGGAAAAAACTACATTTTTTCCATTTTTCACCCATTTTTAACCATTTTAAATTGATTTAGTTATCACAAGATGTTTAACGTAATAGTATAGAGCCTCCTTTTAGGTGCCAAAATAAAGCGTCCATGCCAATCATTTACCACATCAGAGTTATCTCCAAAAACTATACTTAATACCCCCCCCCCCCTCCTTCACAAAATAAATCATAATTGAGTTGTTTCAAAAACGGATACAACGAGTTTTTTCATTTTGGTTTCGAAATGATCGCAAAGTATCACAGTAATTAGAATAGAAAAACACCAGAAGGTGCAAGACCTTTTGGGTTGAGTTCAATCGAAGCCCATCATGCATCAGGATTATTATTTTATTATTTTGGAAGTAAATTATTTTGAAAAAAATAAACTTAAAAAAATCAAATCGTGCAACAAGATTGCACAAGAAGGCCTAAAAAGAAGTAAGTTTAAAAAAAATCAATTTTTGTAAAAACTCAAGAAAGTCATTCTCTTTTTCTTCTCCCTCTTTCTTCAATTGTTATCTCGTTTGTCATATAACTGTCTCTAATGAGCCGATTACAATGTTGTTTAGAAACATATTTCTCTCATTTTAACTACTTTTGTGCAATTATGTTACACAAATTTACTTTCTCGAGTATATGTTTTTTAAAAAACAGATGTTTTTTAAAACATACTTCTTTTGAAGTTTATGTTTTTTAAAAAATGTACTTTCAAAAATTTAATAAACATTGACATTAAGCCATAGACCCTCATGTCGTTCTCTAGAGTTCATTTCTTTTTTCTGTTCACTAGAGTTCGGTTCTTGGTCAGCTCTAAAAAATATTATTTTGATTTTTAAAATCACAGAAAAACTATTTCTGTCAAACATCTTATGTTTGGCACGGCAACTAACTTAATTTGTGAGGTGAAGAAGAAATAGGTACAATTTTCGGAATTATTTTGTTTTAAAAATAGGTTTAGAAAGCTTTGCCTCGCGAACTGCGTGATTTTTGTAATATTTGAATATTGTATACCTTCCTTTTAAATTATAAAATTTCAATAAAAAAGAAGAATACGTTAAAAATTCTCTGATATACTCACGTCAAATTATTGAATTCTATACGCTACAATTTAAATTGTATAAATGTATACGCTTTTTCTTTGAAATTATTCAAAGTATTGTTAAAGGTTTTTTAACTTGAACGTTGTATTGAATTTTGTTCGTTTCTACATGCCTTCAATTATAATTGTTTAATTTTTAATATTCAAATTTCAAATTACGCACATTATGGCAATTTTTATTGAAAATGGTTTAATTTTAAACATGTTTAAAAGTAAAGAATTTCAATTCCTCAATTCTTAACGTTTTCAGTGCATTACTTTTTAAAGCTCATAGTCTGAAAATTAACAAATTTAAATGATTAAATTTGGAATGTGATTAGAAGTTTGATAGATTTTTAATATTTGAAATTTAATTTCGAATTTTTAAACTCTGAACTAATCAGTTTTAAAAAAATTTCTATTTTAAAAATGTATACTTTTAAAATTCAGCAAGAATTTTGATTTTAAATTGTGCAGTTGCATCGAAGTCTTAGATTTGAAATGAAAAGTTAAGAGTAAATTACGTTTTAGGAATTAATTAATTTTAGGAATTAATTAATTATTTTCAATCAATAAACAATTAATTAATTAATTATATTTCAATTAATTAATTAATTAAGCTTCTTTACTTGAAACTACGTAATTTTTTAGCTTCAACCTAAAAGTTTTATTTTCAAATCAACTTATAATCATAGCTACGATCTCAGAATAAATAAAATACACAGAGGATTTAACGCATAATTGAATTTAAATTTATTGATATCAAATTATACATTCATTCTTCAGTCTCAATTTCATAAATAGGTTTTCTTTGGAAACGGAAAGTTCCTTGAACTCCGACTTGTGGTTGCCATTTTTGACCAGGAAATTTAACAGCACCTCCTCCTGCACTAACTGGTCCATTTTTACTTTGGTAAGTATTATGCTGGTAGTCAATATTGTAAGATGGTCGATTTTCTGGGCCACTCAATGGTTTGTTAACGCCAACACTCACTGAACCTTTACTTTGTGGATTTGCTTCTCTCCTGAAACGCAAAGTTCCTTGGACTCCGACATGGGGATGCCATTTTTGCCCTGGAAATTTCGAAGCTCCACCGCCTGCGCTGAGGTGTCCATTTGTATTTTCAAAAAATTTATGTTGATAATCAACATTGTAGGAGGGCCGTCGTTCTGGACCACTCAATGGTTTGTTTACATCGACGCTCACTGCATTTTTTTGTGGATTAGCTTCTCTTCGGAAACGAGGTCTCGGAGGGGGTGGACGGTTCTGCAAAAAATATTGATTTTCAATCAAATTGATCATAAAACCTCTGCTGTACAGGTGAAAAAGAAACGTATAACGTTTGACTCTCCGCAGCAGTAAAACGCAAGTTCAGCGTTGAACAACTGACATACGCCTTGCTGCTGCGGAGATCCAAACCTTATAAGGAGGTTCAGAACCTGTAGGGGAGATCTATTCAATCTGTCATTTCCTTTTTCTTTTCCTTTCATTTCTTCGTTAAGAATCTGTTTAGAAACCATCACCTAATTTTTTTGTACTTACAATAAGACGAGGCGGTCCTTGATTTTGTCTCGGAAGCCCGGCAGAAGATAATGAAAGGGCAGTAGCCACAAGAGCCAAGACCAGAAGTAGCTTCACCATTTTTATTTACCTCTATCTGAAAATTAAAAAACTGATTATTATTTTTCACTCTTCTATTATTATAAAATAATATTTTAAAAAAAGAACCAACAAAAATCACGGACTAGAACGACAAATTTAGGATTATATTTTAGTAATTTACTTAATATAATTTTTAAAGATTATAGCAGATTCAATAATACTTATTAGTGAATTAGTTAATAATATTAAATGACTATGTATATGATATTTATTAATGATCTGTATATAATTTAATGGAAAAACAATTTAATATGTGCTGCTCACGTAACGGCTTTCTGGTTCTGCTACCAGTTCGAGTTTAAAATTTTCGGTTCGAGATGATAATTTATATACTATTCTCGATGAAAAGAAGCCGGCATGTTCTTCACCGGGAATCACCGGCTTTCCTTCATCCGGGGAATTACTCTCTTGAAAGTAGTAAAACGTTTCTATTATGAGATTCGATCGACACATACCAGAAAAATATACACGTGCCGTAAAATTCTTTTCACACGTGACGGCTCACTTTATTCCTGTCACACATTCGCGTTTATGTAGATATGTACATACCTAATATCTTAAGATTGTGTCCTCGAATGTATCCGTTCATACAATGAGTCGCATTAATTTTCTTTTGATAGAAATAATATTAAATTGTAGTGTTTAAGAATTAGTATTGCGTTTTTTAAATTCTAAAATATATTCCAAACCTGCAACAATATTTGCCCTAAGTACTTTCTGTGTGAAATTTAAATTTAGACCTTAGTTAATAATCAGTTTCACATTTAATTTTCGTGTTTTGACGTCTTTCGCCAACAGCGATACCACGCTGAAAACACCAGTTCTCGTAAGATCACTGAAGTTAAGCATTGTTGGGCGCGGTTAGTACTTGGATGGGTGACCGTTCAGGAATACTGCGTGCTGTTGGTCCGTCGTGGGTGTGGTGGGCCCACATTGGTAGTAAATATCCACCTAGAAACTTGAACTATGAACTTTCGAGTTCGAACTGCTAATCAATGTATGTATGTATGTTTTGACGTTTTTCATATTCTCACTATTTGGAATATTCTGAAATTTACGAACTTACTATGTTAAAAAAGTAAAGAAATATCTTATGAAATTTCCGAAACTTTCACGTAACCGAATCATAGATTTACGATATTTTTAACTGAATTTTCTGAAATTCATCTGAAAATTATGAAACTCGTAACTGACTTTTTCGAAATTTATCATGACGTTCCTAAATTTATTATAATTTTACAGAACATGTAACAGCATAAACATATTTGGTAAAATTAAGAAAGAAATAAATATAGTTCAAATTGTTACAAAAGCATGCATTTTCGTTGGGAGGTTCTTTTTGACATTAGAAAACTGTTATGATAGGGTGGCATAATTTTTTTTTAATTTCATTGCAATTGTTTAATTACAAATTTATGTAATTCTTATTTTAATGTTATTGAAAAAAATGATACAATACAATTTTCTATAAATTTAGCTCCAGACCAATTACAAATATTTGGATTAAGTTACTATTTTTAATTTAATTATACTAAACAACAGTTTAGAATTAACTAATGGTAACTGAACAATATTTTTTCTTTAACTATGTTTACATATTTTGTACTCTAATCCATTAGTGCTTGTAATTATTGTACGTTTCTTTATATGTAAAGATCCGTTGAAAATCAGAGATCGAAAATTTGGATGATTTCATTACACTTGCATGAATGAGAATACACTCGGACCCCGAGTTAAGTAACCCCGCATCATGTTTTCCAAGAATTAACGCCGCGCCGCGATTTTGGATGAGAGGAACCGTGGGCTCGAAAGGGGAGGTCGTCCGTGTCAGTCAAGCGTGAAAAAACAGGAGTATAGTTATAAAGCGCTGTACCTTAACGGCTTAAGTGGATAACTGCGTCACGACGTTGCGTTAGTTCACTCTCAAGCGGGAAGCACACACGTTTGCATAGTGAATAAGCACGATAGCAGGCTAGCGTCGATTAGCAGTGGAGTTCCGATGCTTGAAACCGATCCGACCGAACGGATCATTTCGTGCGATCGAATTCGAAACGATGTCTTTGAAACCTCTTTTTCTATCGTATTTAGTAGACACAGAGAGAGAGTATGGTCGTTTAAAAACGAAAAGTATGACTTGTCATTGGGACGCAATCGGACCCCCTCTGTCTACCTCAAACGATAGAAAGTGACATCTCGAAACCATCGGTTCAAATTCGATCGCACCTCGTTGTTTATCTCACACGGTAGAAAGGGAGGTCCGATCGACTTCAGGAATCGAAGTCCCACTGCAGCGTTTTGTCACCTCAAACTGCCAAGTGTTGATAAGTGTTTTGCAAGGTGTTTCGCTTATGGTTTAAGCAAGCGAGAGACTAAGGTAATCCAGTATCCGGACCGAGCATTCAAGATAAAGCTCTTATTTTAAACGAGATGCAAAACGGTCGCAAACTTTTTAAGTACGTAAGAAAGAAAAACATTTATTCTAACGTGTAAAAGCAAAATTTCTTCCTCATTTCCGCTCAATACGTAGTTTACCCTTGTCTCCGTATTAGAAAACACACGGCAGAAGTGAAACTTTGATGGAGTAACTTTGACATTTTTCATGAGGAATCATCATGAGTTTTGAGGCGATTGCATAGTGAGAGAGTTCTTTACTTACCGTGGCAGTAGTGGGGATATCGAAGAGGAGTCTTTAGAGTAATTATTGCGAATCGCCGCACAAAAGGGAGACGCCAATAGAGAGAGAGAGAAGGTATAGAAAGATAATATCTTTTTAGAAAGTATACTTGTAAGAGAGTGACAGAGTGATACGGAATCCGTTCGTTCGGTCATTTTTTCGATGCACTCCCGTCCCAAAAGAATCTTCACTTCAAAAAACGCAAAAACTTCAAAAAAAATATGTTTTGTTTCGCAGGAAACTCCAACAAAGTGGTTCGAACGGCCGTGGTGTTTACGTTCGGAGAACCCGACTATAAGCCGAAGATTAGAACCAAAACAGTACCTAACTCGGGGTCCGACTGTATAATAAAAAGATATTGATCTATCCCACTAGAAAGAGTCCGATTTATTATACGAAGTGTTTTGTGCTCCCGAAATTCTGGATGAGTATTCAAATATTTTTTTAAATCTTGGCTAGCCTTCCTGAATTTCCGGGACGACTAGTCCATCCCCTTTTCCAACTCCCCCATTTTTTCCGGACGACTAGACGCAGCCTTTATTATATTAGTCCCTTGCTGAGCAAACGAACATTCGCATAAAAAAATAACACGTACATGAACAGTGGCGCCGCAGCCTCAAGTACAAATGGTTGTCTATGACGTCATGAATTTTCGTGTTTTTAATGCATTTTTGTCCGCCTTCTTATTTTCAAACTATTTCTTGCGGAAATTTTTAGAAAGAAGCAAAAGTATATCAACGCTAGTCGCGTGGGTCTGGTTCATTGAAGTTTTACTTAAGTTTGTATTTTGTGTAAATAATGTAATTTCATTACGGCTTAACGGTTAAAAGGTGTGGGAGAGTCTGGAGAGGGCCGATGATCCGTTACGCAAATTAAGTACTAACAACTTGACCCTTATGCATTAGTTTGATCTCCTTTTTTCTATATAGTCTTTACAGTCAGTGATCTGAGGATTCATGTGCAACATTATTCCCAAAATTTCTCCCAACGTGATGCCCAACATGATGCCTAGCATGATGCTGAGCATGGTGCCCAGCATGATGCCCAACATGATGCCCATCATGGTGCCCAGCATGATGCCCGGCATCCGACTCAATATTAGGCCCAACATCATGCTCAATAGGCACAGGGGGAAGAAACACTCTGGTAGTACGACGAGCTCGAACCCCTTGGGGATTATACTCAGCTGAATCCAAGTCTACAAAAAAAGGACGGTTGTTTTTCAGCAGTACTATAATCCTGTTTTCATGAGCATCATATATTGGACGAACTAAATTATCGACGACTAGTCCTATGATGAAACCGCGATCTATTCCTAATGTCACATGTCCCTCTATTGGTTGCAGTTCACCGTGCATATCTTCGTAAAAACGAATAGGAGGATATGAAGCAGGCGCTACTCGCGAGTTCCAGGACTTCCACCGCTTCCAAAATTGGGAACTTAATTCTGTGGAAAAAAAACCGTTATTATAATAGTATATTATGCACTTAGGGAGATGAGAGCGACTTTGAAGAGTACTCCAAACATACACAAGTCAACAAAGTCCCTCTCCCCCATGATTCATACGATATTTGATATAAGAAATACATGGGCATGGCCATATTATTCATGCCTGCTAAGCCGAAATTAAGCGTCGATTATCAAGGTCATAGATATGTTACGGCCATGTCTATCTATGCTGTCAAAAATTATTAGGTTATAGATATTAATGGCTACTACATATCAGCTCATAGATATGAATTATATAATGGCAATTACATACCTATGAACTGAAAACGGGAACTTCAGGTTCATGAAAAACGATCGTGTTCATGCATGTGTTTTATAAAATATTTAAGTTCATTTAGAAAATTCCTGGAATAAATAATGCAGCAATACAAAAATATATTCTAGTAGGGCTTAATAGCTTTAAAAATGTATTGAATTTTTATTTATAAGTAATAAGTTGATTAATTTTCACTAAATCAGCTATTTGTTTTTAAAGAAAATTCGAGTCAGTGTTTTTTTGTGTTTTCTTTTTTTGTGTTTCACAGACTGAAAAATGTCACGAAAAGTAAGGAATTTCGAGCATACTTTAAGAAGAGTCAAGTTTAGAGCATTATTTTGTATAGAAGAGGCAATGTGAAAAATGTAACAAAATTAATAAAGATTCTCCCAAACACTTATGAACAAATTTCTGTTGACAGATTTGAAAAATATAAAAAACTGTTCGTTTCAATTACAAAAATGTACAACCATCATATTTTCAGTTCTAATTAAGATATTGAAGCGATATAAATTCCAAACAGTTACGCAAAAGTTCTGTTAATTTTAAGATACTTTTTTATAATGAAAGACAAGTGTTAGTACAGTACTTTCAGCCTTCAAATGGCTATTTACCTATTACGCCGATAGTAGATAGTAGTATAGATATTATATTTAGTTATCCGATAACAACTGACAATTTCTTAAACAACAAACTTAATGCAATATTTAGCTATTTTCGACAAACAAATTTCGTTCTTTCAACATAACATTCAAAAACTCTTTTCAAAATTCAGTTAGAATAGTTAACATATGGGCGTGTTAGCGAATCTGCAAAAATAAGCGCTGCAAATCGCCCCCCCCCGCCCCTAAGCCCAGACAAATTTTTCTGGCTACGGCCTTGCAATTAAAATAAATTTCTCAAAATTATTCACTAAAATTTCAACTAAATTACACTAAAACCTAGTAAAATTCTACTAGCTTGCTAAAGATTAGTAGAAATTTACTGATTCGGCAATGGGTAACTACTAATTAATTAGTGAAAATATATGAATTCATTTAGGGCTGTACATATTAATTAAAATAAAATTGAAGCGTGCTCTACAACAGTGCATTATACGCCACTTACCATAAGTTTCATTTTGTACCCATATTCACGTTTCACATATTAGTTAACCCTTATGGCAAGTGGCGCTTCATGTACAATTTTGGAGCTGGCTTCAATGATAGAAGTAAGAAACGTGACAAAAAGAAAAGTTTAATAAAAGAACGCAGTTGTGTAACATCTTCAACTCTCTTGAAGCAATAAGAAGACAACATTGTAATGCTTTTAAATAGGGCCTCACATCCACCAACATAATATATTTACAAGTTAGAGCTTAAAAATGAAAAAATAGATAATTTGTATACACCCAATCTAGTTTAACTTTCTTTATTTACATCAACAGTAATCCCCTTCATGTAAAGAAATACCGGTAAATTTGATTAAACAACAGCACACTATCACTAAAGAATTAGTCAAATGTTTTCCACTTGACTTTATTAAAATAAAAGTGTGATTTTTTTCACCTTTTATTGCAGTAAAATGCATTAGTCAAACAATTACTAATTTAATCAATAAAATTTTCCCTAATTCAAATTAAGAGTGTACACCGTAGCTCTCTACAAAAAATTGTAAATTAAATTTTGCGAATTTAAATAAACCTTCCGCAATAAAGTTCTGCATAAAAAAAGGCCGTTGATTCATTATCCGTGTACCGAAATTGCTGTACGAATAGCCGTTTTTGTTCGGTGCGAATAACAGGACCTCGAAAAAGAGCTGATTGTGCCGAAACTTCGGTTCGAATAGTCAAATTTTTCCGATACGGGTAGACACTGCATTTTAAAAATAATACATTAATAAATTGGCTTGTGCAGAATATTCTCGTATATAATTTTATTGAATAGAGTTGATTTCAGTTCGCAAAATTTAATGTTTAAAGTCCATTTCTTCGATTATATTGAAATATATATTCAGTTATATTGGTTATATTACACTCAGAGAAAAGGTTGTCTTGGAACAAAAGCATCGTCCTCTTGCCTGTTTTGTTCTGAATCAGGTGAATATATTTTTTACACAAACGAAATTATTTGGCTGCAAGATTAGGTAAAGGTAGTCACATAAGGAATGAGGATAATTTTTGCTGCAAAAGGATTCCTGTTGAGTCAAATGCAAATACTTTTAACCTTAAATTTAAGCTGAAATTCCATTTACGTCAAGAAACATCCTTTCGTCACAATAAGAGGACATTTATCTGAGTGTTCGATTTCAATTATAAATTTGTGTTGAGCCCCCGCGTGAAGAATTACAAATTCTATGAGCATGCAGAATCTCTCCCGACACTTAAAGGATCAACAATTGTTATTTTCGCTAACAATTTTTACAAAATTCACTTAAAAACGTAGATATATTATTATATTTACCAATAGAGTTGAGGAGAACCACTGAAGTAAAAAACAGAGTATTAACGTCGATCTTCATCTTCTATAAATAAAGGAAACTGCCTTATATAGAATTTTATGAAAATTGTAACTAATGAATGCACTAACAAGATTTTGTACTAGAGTTTATATACTACTTGCTATCTCATTCGTCATTATATATGATTTGACAAAAAAAGTGATTGGTGGAGTGTTATAAGATATGTACTTGTGTAACATAAAGCTGACTTATGGTAAATTTACTTTCATTAGTCAATAGAATGATCAATTTTATATTTGAAATAAAAAACAATGTCACACATTGATACGAATTAATCTGCAGCACATAAAAAATTACTCAATTCTGATTACTAAGTACGTATATTGACTTAAATGCCGTTCAAGCTTTGAAATTACGTCGTACAATATTTTTTTACCTCAAATATTAAGGCCAATTCATATTTATGTTATTTCTTTCAAACTGGAATGATAAAAGATCATTGTAGTATTAAAACTTTAATCTTATTTCTACATTCTCACTATTTACTATAGAGAAAGTATTGAAATCGTCAGAAACTTGACACCTCAGTTTTTCGATGCATCTCTTTGTTTTGAGACCCTCTATTGAAAAAATTGGTATAATTGTTTTAGCTAGAAATATATTTCTGGATGGATACAGCCGAATTTGCCATAAAGTGTCAGTAAAAGTGCAAAACTATAGATAGCTAAGATACATAAGACGTCTATCTCCTGCGGATAGAAAACATGATTGCATCACGCATGCTTAACAAAAGTCCTATTTTCGGAAGCTAAAGCCGCAATTCTCGTAATATTAAACGTGTTTAATTTTAAATGTCGTCTTTATTGACATAAAATGTGTGAGAAGTGAAAATATGACTGGAAAAAATGATATTATGATACACAACGTGGAACCGATTTCTCTGATTTGGAGGATTTTTTTATACATTGGAACCTGCAGAATTACATCGAAGTTCTTCGGCGTGAGTGTTCTTTTATCGCTAAGTTTATGTGTATTTTATGTCTATTTTCCTACCAGGAAATCTATTCAACACAGGTAACTATTTAGGAAAACGAAGTCCAGCAATACTTTTTAGCTGGGGTAGCAAGAATTCAGAGCAATACACCTAAACATTTTTTTCAGTTGTTTGAAGCCGAAAAGCAAGTTTTGGGGGTGAACGCTGTCCGTCTGTATGTCTGATAGGACTCGTTTTGTTGATTCTATGCATCGAAAATACTATAAATAAATATAAAATTCTAATTTTGAGCCTACCGACGTGAGATACTGACAAAAGTTTCAAGGAGGAATTGCAGCTTTTGAAAAGTTTTACCAAAATTTGTTCGAACTATTTTTTTATAGGACTCGTCATTTTGGCTTTATTTATCAAAAGATCTATGATTTTCAGAAATTTAGGCATTAATGATGGATTTCATAATGGAACACGATTACAAATTCTAAAACTAGATACATAAATCCAATATAAAATTATAATGATAATTATTGGAAGTAAAAAAGGAAAAAAACAATTATACTGCTATATACAAGTATTTCTCACCACCCATGCAGAAATTTTGCCGTGGTCCCGATCGGGTTCGGATCTGGCCAAATCCGGCGCGGATCCGGAAACCGACCTGGGCCTGAACCGTGATGAAACACACGGCCCGATCGGTGCCGAACATGGCAGCCCGATCTGGCTGCCAGGTCGGTCCCGGACCGGATCCCGATTAATTTCATGTTGATAATATTTATAAAATTAGGGTATTTTTTCTAAAATAATTAATAAAAAACAAAGTTAGTGACGATCGCTTTCATTTCCCACAGTTTCCAGTTCATCGAAATTAATATTTTCTTCCTCTTCATCTTCATCATCAGCTTCAGAACCTAAAATGTAATTAAATACACGTTTGTCAGTCTTCTTAGAATATAACCTTATATTTACAAATTGAGACCGTAATTATTTATAGGTATTAAATTATGAGCTGAATAATTTCCTATTAATTAAAAAAAAACTAATAATGTCAATGGAGGATAGCCGTGAATATATAAATCTTGATAAACAAATTTAATATTATTTTTAATATTGAGGTTAGGTTTCACTGATTTACTTACTTGCATTTCCGTCTCGTAAATATGGTATCCTGGTTATCGCATGGTGTTTCTGAACCCGCGGAGTGCTTTTACGCTTTGGCATTGTTTATTGAATCCTTTTTCACGTATCACACTTGAAATTTATTTCAAAATTGAATAGCTGTCAAAACTGCACACACGTAATTCGCTACTTCACAGAACACATACTAGGTGTCGTTGTAGGCGGTAACCCGGCCACCGGGTCTGACACGATGCTGAAACCATGATATATACCCTATCCGGGACAGACCGGGCCAACCCGATCAGGGCCTGATCGGTAAAATGGATCCAGTATGGCGATTTCTGCATGGGCAAACTAATATTTTGAATTTAAGATCTAAACATTTTCATAAACTTAAATTCTATCTAAATAATTAACAATTGTTTTCATTTCAATTCTTGCGAATTTCTATAAAAGCGTTTCAGAATAACGAAAAATAATCAATATTTAAAATTTAAGAAAATGAATTCACAATAAATGAAAATTTAAATTCCTTTTTATCACGCCGTCTTCATAAGAGCGATTTTAGTTACTGCGAATGATACCTAAAATAGCACTTTTTAGCATAGGCTGTAAAGTTTTCACTTAGGGTATTCAGGGTATTTAGGGTATTTATTTAGGGTACTTAGGGTATTTCAATATCGACGTCTTACCCCACGCACATTAACGGACTTCGTCTCTGGACCCTGTCGGGTTTTTAGATTAGGTCTCTATGCAGCCTATTTGCACTTATGATTGACTGGTGTGATGAGAAATAGTATGTGACACTCGGCCCCTAAGTGGCACTTTGCCTCGTGTAAATCGCAGTACTCGTCTCGTCTCGGCTACGCCTCGACTCTCACACTCGGCCGAAAAAGTGCCACTCAGGGCCTTTGTATCACAAATAACTATTTGAGGAAGAGCAGGTTCAGTTACACTGAGAGACTTTTTGTTAGAATAAATCATAAAAATGAATGAGAATTTAGTATAATATCGTTCCAAAATAGGGAAAACAGGGTTTGCGTATCAAAAATTAATATAGTGGTTTTTAGCCGGCAGAATTAATATTTTTGTTTGAACAAATGGAAATAATGTTGCATTAACTCTTATAAAACTTGCGAGAATTTAAAATTCACTATATCAAAGTTGGCAAGCGAAATTAAAACGATAGTAATACAATTTATTCGAAAGAGTGAAAACATCTTTTGAAGTTGCCATACAAAGCATACGAGAATCTCAAACGACTATATGAAAAATAACTCCCTCCACCAAAAGATTCAACCTTCAGAAGGAGGAACTAAATACACAAACTAAATACAATTATATACGGAAACACGCGTACAATTATAATTTGTATTATTATATACTTAATTTATTCACTACATACATAATCGCACGCTTAATCGCTATGAAAAATCGGAATCGCTGCGGCGAGATTCGAACCTAACTTACCCGAAGCACTAACGCATTTTATTCCTAACAACTAAACCCCACGGCTAACTTATATTATGGAATATTTGGCAAAAATCTCGGCAAAGCTGCGTCGCTTGACAATTCAGGGCAGTATGAAAAATATCTGGGCCCTGTTTCACGAGTGATTTGTTGCTTCAAAAATTTGGTTAATAGATAGGTTAAACATTTTATCACTTTCAATGATTGAATTGATTTTTTATAAAATACATTTTTTTTAAAGGAACTGATAATATTCTTGTAATAATAACATTATCCAATCTGATATCTCAGTAACTCATTATAATAAACCTGAGTGTATTTAGATGTAATATTTTATAAATTGCACTCATTTTATTAAATCTTATTATCTTAGTGTATAAATTTCGAGAGAAAAAATTCCTCATGTTTTGAATCCCATAGTAAATGAATGAATTGAAAATAGAAAGAGTTAACTTTTATTTAAAATGTTGTGAAACATAACCTTTCGGTATACATGTGATAAAAGCGCCTGTTTCACTACTACCAAGCATCTTTTGACAGAACTAAGGAGTCAGATATAAATAATGTGTACAATATTATATATTAATTTAAAAAAATATATATTTTCTGATAGTTAAAAGATTGTAGTAATAAAACATTATTGAATATTTAAAAAAGAAGTTTGTGATTTTGAAAATTAACGCATTAAATGCTCTTTTTCCAATTTTTGGAAATCTGGACAGGGATTGGAGTAGAGAATAGAAATAAAATAAAGGTATAATTAATTTTCTCGTTCAGCGGATTTTTTGTTTCAAGTAATTCTTTAAAAATAATAATAATGGGATTTTACAATATTTACATGCATTAATCTAATTTCTAATTGAACCGAATTTGATTTGGACCGACCGCGGCCGGTGTTCCATGCGTTCCATATTCGGCTCTGCTCAATCGGGCTCGATCGGAAAACGGCGGAAACACTCGAGGAGCATTCTCAAACGAAACTATATGAAAAATCAACAATAAGGATTTCATAGTTTGCTATGCGGCTTAGGTTTCTGTCAACTTCATATAGACAATATCAATTTCTAAAATACGTTTTCGAGATTATGATATTCACTATTTTTCTTATTCAAATTATTTTTCGAAAACTCAGTAAAAAGAATATCACTTTTTCATAGTGTTAATTCTTGAAATGGAGACTCATAATATTTCGTATTTAGAATACTACTTTGTCGTCTTCGTGTTTTAAATACTCGTATGATAATATTAAACTTCGGTACTGTAATACGAATAAGTGTAATAAAACCTCGGTTTTCCCTATTTTGGTACGATTTTATACCAAATTCTAATTCATTTTTTTCATTTATTCCAACAAAAGGTCTCTCAGTGTAGAATTAGAATTAGAATTTATTTATTAAGTCATTAGGGGCGGGGAGGCTAAATTGGCGTACACTTATTTACAAAAAACTAGAATAGTTAGACTCACGAAAATAGTTATATCGTCTAAATTCTTGCATAAAGTTTTGTTCTTAGATTTACGTTAAGTACTGGAGAATTTTCTACATTATCGTTTATCCTAACAATTTCCAATAGTTTTGGCTTTTGCAATTGCAATAAATAAATCACTAGGTTAAAGTTTTTAAAAGATCAGATATATATTTTAAAATACAAAACAATAATATTTTATATATACATTATGAATTATATAAATATTTTGAAGTATATATGTTAAATTGTGTATATTATGTGTATATTGGATACTTCTACATAGTGCATTTTCGAAACAATTTCATCGCAATTGTATGCTTAAGACTTTTCGTAATTTTTATTTTTAAGTTATAAGAAAAACATAAATATTAAAATTAAAATTTTCATAAATTTGGCTTGAAAGGTATTATCAGGATTAAGTAATTTTCTTAAGAATTTTTCCAAATTGGGTATATAGATTCATTAAAGTGCTATCTAATGGCAAGTGCAGTTAAAAACAGCAACACTATTCCAAAGTTACCTTATCTGCTAAACTTTTTTCAAACAAAAAAAAAAAAAAAAAAAAAAAAAAAAAAAACTAAGGGAACATTTAAGGACAGAACGCAGAGGTTCTGAGAAAATTTCAGAACTTTTTGCCATCTCCTTTATGAAGGAGAGCCTTGAAAATATAAAAGAACAGAGAGATTTGATACATCTTTGTATGAATTTACCCTCATAATACCTTGAAAACCCAATTAAAAATATTAAAAATAATTCACGATTTTTATTTGAATGAATATTAAACGATGGCTTGATATAAATTAAGAAGAACGAAACAATAGTTTTTCTTTTAGTTTAATTACATATTTTGTACTTTCACCACTCAATGCTTGTAATTATTTTCTCTCTTTTTAGATGTAAGGATCCGTAAAAAACTAGAGATCAAAAATGAGAACTGGTGACTGGTCTCTTGTCAAGCAAACGACCTTTTCTTGAAAAAACTAAATAAGATATCCTGCCAAAATTCTTGGAGACAACAAAAAATATTTCAGTACACGTCATGTCGGTCTTGCCAATTGATGTTTCACTCAAGCTTGTACTTTGTATAATTGTATTACATTAATTTTTATTTATAATGTATTTGTGAACAGGCCTTAAGAAAGCCTAATAGTTATTAGGCAGTGCACTAAAATCATGTTGTCTACTACATTACAAACTAAAAATTAATGAAATTGCATTATTTAAACAAAGACAAACTTGAATGAAACTTTAATTGGCCAGACTGCCGTACGCTGATATATTTTCTGCCATTTCCCAAAATGTGAGCAAGTTATCTTATTTACTTTCAAAATATTAAAAAAATGGTAGAAGTTTATCTGGCCCGGCCGATGGGAATAGTGATCTATCATTTCGCCATCTGGTGACAAAGTACTCTTCCCGTCCATTTATGTTTGCATTGGTTTGGTATCCTTCAGTTCTGGCCATTTGCATGACAAGAAGCCACAAACAAGTCTCATGTTTTTTCTCAACAAGAAGGCAGATACAAGTCTCATGTCTATTCTCAACGACCTGGAGGACCAGTATCTTGATATCCATAACCGTAGTTTACATGATCTTGTAATTTAACATAGCCATTTCTTGGAGTGCTAAGCTTATACGGCATTCTGAACTTATTATAAAACTTAGTAGAAGGCTTATGAGGAGGCTCAGGAAAATTGGGAAGATCGATTACAATTTTGTTGTCAGGCACGGCCGTTCCATCTTCTGGTAGAGTACCTGATCCTGCCGGTATAAGCTGGTAGGTTTCCATGTTTACCAGAATCCTTCCAATCTTTTCGTAATTTTCTGGCTATACTGGACGAAGTTTTTCATTTATGATTGTTCCTAGGATGAGACCCTGAGCTATTCCAAATGTAACTTTTCCCGCTAATGGTTGGATCGTGTTGTCTTTATCCAAGTAATAACGAATGGGAGGATATTTAGGTTTAGACCGCGGCCAAATAGGTAGCTTCTGCAACCGGCTCAACATCTATGAACTTAATTCTGTCAGAAATAATATAAAGTTTTTTTATAAAATGTTCAGACTCATTCAACGAATTATTGGAATCAGTAAAGAAATAATCCAGAAGTATTCTTTTGCAGGACTGAGGAAGTTTAGAAAATGGAACTTTTTATAAAACAGTAAGTGGATTCATTTACACTGAATAGGAACAATTGAAGCCACGGCAGAGATAACGTTAACTTACAAGTGCTGTATTCATCGTGTTCGAAAGAGTTATTAATTTTTTTTAAACTGTTGTTCTACTCCGCGGAAGCGCTGTAATCGCTACAGCGTAAGCGGTAATTCGAAAATGGAATTTAGAAATAAATGTCACAATCGTCAAAGTTATTTTACTTTGGGTCAATCTAAACCTCAAAAGTATAGGTGTTTTTCCAAATCTACCTTTGAAACTCCTAAACAGGGATAAACACAGAAAAATGTATTTGCTTAAGTGTTGAAAAAATGAAAAACCTGAATTCGGTAAATATTGCAAATAACGATTCTTCATTTCAAAAATAATAAAATATTGTTTTATATTGCCGACTCTTGACCTGCACTACTAGCACTTCTATTTTCTTTCTATTCACGAATTTAACTAAGCTTTTCCAGCCTTTTTTACACGAAAAAAAGTTGTTTTGAGTTTATAATTTTTTCGGACATTTTAGCGATTGCAGCACCTTCGCGGAGTAGAAAAACAGTTTCAACAAAAGAATTACCTTGTAGAACTCCATGGACACAAAACTTGTGTTGATCCAACGTTATTTTAGCCGAGGCTTCAATTAATAATTAAAAACAGATCATGAGTTGAATTGAGTAAAGTTGATAAATAGTTCATTATGTTATAAACTTTGCAAAACCATTAACCCATTCAGCTATTCAAGATGGGATGTATAAAGAAATAAATGCGTTTTTCAAGAAATCAGCAACAAATTAGTAGTAGGTATTATATTTGTCTATCCGATAATAACTGATACTTGGGTAAAAAAACGTAATGCACTGTATACGGCTATTTTTCGATAAACATTAAACAAGTTTCGTTCTTTTAACATAATAATAACTGATTTCAAAATTTTGTTAGAACATTTGAAAGGCGGAAAATTTTGTAAAAATTGGTTATAAAAATAACAATTATTAATCCTGGAAGTGGCGTTAGCGACTCTCACTGATTCTCTCAACAGCTGATTTTACATGCGGGCACTCTACACAATCTTATTCGGCAAACTATATTCTAAACTCATCACAGTTAAGGGGCCGTGCATAAAATAACGTAAAGTCTTGGCGGGGGGGGGGTCGTCGACCCTCTATGTATCCACTAGGGGGGGGGGGGTATGTGGCAAAAAATTTTTCTTAAACTGAGAAAAATGGATTATACGAACTGGATAATAGAATTGAAGAATAATACACCGTATAGAAAAGTATATTAGCGCGTATAATCTATAATATTTTTCTAATATATGAAGATGTTACCAAATATAATCTCTAGATGTTAAATTCTTGTAATCTTCAGGCATTAAATTGTACGTCGCATCGTGGCGCGTGTCATATGCATCCGTTCGCATTGAAACAAGTAATAATTAAGTTATAAAATGATTATTAGTGCTGAATCACACGTGATTTAGATTTTGAAAATGGGTAAGTTTATATTTCTTTTCATAACACGTCACTGCCACTTGTACAAGTAGAGAAACTTAGCCTCCTTTACTTTCGTTTTTGTATTCTTATGATAGCCACTTTCCTGCTTATTGTGTGTTCAAAAAATTGAGATTTGTTTTCAGTTCTACTTCCGAGCTCGTCTATCAAATTTTGGTATAGGTTTACAAATACGTTTGCAAAAATTATTATATATATTTGAGGTTATCTAATGGACCAGGATTCTAATATGGATATTAGATTTTAAAATCTTGGATAATAGATTTTATTATCTCAGATTATAAAGTTTAATAATCCAAGATATTATCCTGTAATATCGATTTCTTAATATCTATAGATTGTAGTTTTAATAATCTGGATCGCTGTCCCATAGTTAATAGTCCATGATTATAGCCGGTCACATATTTTTTATTACCGGGTATAATCCATTTTTCTCAGTGTAGGTAAGATATTTTTAAGTCTGCGTATTACTAAAAAATGAAAGTTAAACAGATTGTATTGTGAACAGCTGTTTTTCAGCGCGACCTTATTCTTACTCCAGTACCTGTTAGATGATATCTAAAAAAAATGAAGTTACTTTATTGATAAATGTAACAGTATTACTTATGATTCACCTAATAATATTATAAATTTATGAAATAATAATAAATGAATAAACACAAAAAACGTAATGTGTTTTTCTGAAGTCCCCCTCCCCCCACTCCCACTTGAGCTACTGTAAAATTTGCTTTGGATCCCCTCCCCAAATCTTACTAAAATTTTATAAACTTAGGGAACGACCATATATAAAATATGAACTTTTTAAATTAAGTGAACGTAAAACCTTAATAAAAGTACTCGTAGAAAATAAACTGTCGCAAAATGGGCCAAAAATGTCTTTTTGGCTTGAAATTTCAATAAATTGATTAACATTTTTTTTTAATTAATTTCTTTTTGTAGAAATGTAATATTTTTTGGTAAAAAATGCAACAGTTCAGTTGAAAATTAATCCGTTTTGGTTGAAAATTACCTTCTTTTGCTGTAAGTTTAACATCATGGTAAAATAATTAATCAATTGATTAATAAATTAATAAGTAATTAATAAATAATTTAATAATAATTGAAAAATATGGCAATAATTTTTTTCAACTGAAAAGTTAACTATTCCATTTTTCGTTGAAAATTGATTACTTTTGTTGAAAATACAATTATTTGGTTGAAACTTATTGTATTTTGCGAGGTATTTTGTTAAATATTCGTCTTTTGGGTAGAAAACTAATCGACTTGGTTGAAAATTTAGCTATTTGGTTCAAAATTTATTTATTATTTTGAAATTTCGTCTTTTTTTGTAGAAAGTGAACTTTTTGGTTACAAATGAAACTGTTTGTTTGAATATTAATCAGTTTTAGTTGAAATTTAAATATTTTGTTTAAAACTTATCTTTTTTGGTTAAATTGAATTTTTCTTATCTAAAATTAAAATCTTTTTTATGCAAATATCAACTATTATACTTTTTTAGACTACATTGTGGCCGAGGAAAGGATAAGGAGGCTGTTGGAAAGAATGGAAGTAGGGAATAAAATTGGGTCAGAACACTTCCTGGTCATTGCAACGTTGAAATGTGGGAATTGGAGAAGAGAGGGAAGGAAGAAGGAGGGGGCGACAGGGAAGAAAGCAAAGATGGGCAACTGGGGAGTGGATAAGCTAAGAGAATATACGGAAAGAATGGAAGAAGAGAATGTGATGATTGAAGATGGGAGAGGTGTGGATGAGATGGTGTCTAAGATGAGGGGAAGGGTAGAGAAGATAGTGGAAGAAAGTAGGCCAAATGAGGAAGAAAGGCGAAGGAAGAGAAAATGGTGGGATGTGGAATGTATAGACAGTAAAGAGCGTATGAAGTTATGGTTAAGGAATTGGAGAAGAGGAAAGATAGACAGAAAGAAGCATAATGAAAGAAAAAGGGAACACGAGAAATTACTGGATGTAAAACAACAGGAGGAGAAGGTGAGGTACATGGAGGAGGTAGAGAAAGCAATGAAGGAAGGAAGAGAATGGGAGGTCATTAATAGAGAAAGGAGTGGATGGAAAGGAATCAATGAAGAGATAAGTATGGATGAATGGACGGTATATTTAAAGAAATTGCTAGGAGGGGTGGATAGCAAGGTGAAGGGGGAAGGTAGAAAGATCAAGGAGGTAGGCATGGAAGTTGGAAATGAGCTGACCAGAGAGGAGGTGAATCAAGCAATTGATAAGTTAAAAAGAAACAAGGCGACAGGAGAGGATGAAGTGGAGAATGAAGCGTTAAAATTTGGCGTAAGATGGGTTAGAGAAGAGATTTGGGAAGTATGTAATAGAGTATGGAGAGGGGAAGGATGGCCGAAGGAGTGGAGAACAGGTTTGGTAGTTCCTTCAGTAAAGAAAGGAGGGGGTATGAAAGTGGAAGATTATAGAGGAATCACTCTCATGCCAGTAACGTATAAAATATACGCGGAGGTGCTTAGGAAGAGATTAGAAGAACAGGTCGAAGAGAAAGGAAGTATTCCACATAATCAAACAGGATTCAGGAAGGGGATGGGGACAGTGGATAACATTTTTGTTCTGAATTATCTAGTCAACAGGAATCTGGGATAGAAAAAAGGAAAACTGGTCGCACTCTTCGTAGATTTTAAGGCAGCTTTTGACTCGGTGAATAGGAAAGTTTTGTGGAAGGCAATGAAAGAAAGGGAGGTGGACGAAGAGCTGTTTGAGAGAATAAAAGAGGCCTTTACGGAGACGAAGACGAGGGTGAGGATCGGGGAACAGAAAGGAGAGGAGTTCTGGACAGGGAGGGGTCTCAGGCAAGGGTGTCCGCTAAGCCTGTTATTGTTTAGCATATTATTAGCAGACCTAGAAGAGAAAATGGAAAAGAAAGGTAAAGGGGGTATAGTTCTTGAAAATAAGAGAATATACTCGTTAGCGTACGCGGACGATGTGGTGCTTCTGGCAGAGAATGAAAGTGGAATGAACTTGCTAATAAAAGGATTCGAAGAGTATGTGAGAGAGAAAAACCTTACAATTAATGTGACGAAGACAAAGATAGTATGTTTCAGGAAGAGAAAGAATGAAGTAAAATATAGATGGAAGATAAATGGGGAAATGGTGGAAATCGTAGAGGAGTTTTGTTATTTAGGATTCTGGTTCAAAGCGGGGGGTGGAAATGATCTGCAAGTGAAGAAAAGGATGGAAAGTGCGATTAAGGTGATGGGTCAAGTGTGGGGGATTGGAAAAAGAAGAGTCAAAGAGGACTGGAAGATGAGAGTATGGCTGTTTGATTCACTGGTATCGTCTGTGATGTGTTATGGAGTGGGGATTTGGGGGGTGGAAGGAGTACAACAAAAGTAGAAAACATGCAAGAGAGATTTCTGTGATGGGTTATGGGAGTGAGCTGGAACTGCCCAGGATATATGTTGAGAGAAGAAACAGGAAGAGAGAAATTGGTGATGAGGCAGAGACAAAGCGTCTGGAATTTTGAAGAGAAACGTAAGAGTGGTAAGAGTAGCAAAGTTGCACAAGTATGCTTGCAGGAAGAATTAAAATATATAAATAAAAATAATAAATAGAGAGAGGAGAGGAAACACGGGACAATTCAAGATGGGAGGAGCAGAGATGGCAAGTTAGAAGGAAATGGAGAATGTGTGACGAGGGGAGGGAGTGGCAGCAAATAGAAGGAGAAATGATCAAGGAGCAGGAAGAGAAGAGGTGGGAAAAGATTATAGAGTCAAAATACAATAAATGGTATAGATTGGTTAAGATGGAAGGAGTTCCACAATATGTAGGGATGTTGAAAAAGGAGTGCAGGTGGTCCAGGATGGTACGTTTCAGAATGGGAGAAGGCATGAATGAATGTAAAGATTGGATGAGTGAAGAAATGAAAATGTGTAGGGTATGTGGTTATGAAAAGAAATCATGGAAGCACGTGTTGGAGAGATGTACAGGGGAAGAGGAAGGGGGAAAGAGCGTGGTATATAGAGTTAGATGGATACTGAGCGGTTGTGGACAAGGGGAAAAGTGGATGAAGAGTCCAGAATAGAATAGGGAAGAGAGAATGTAAGGGGGTGGAAAAAAACCTAAATCGAGACCAAGATTGATACAAATATATGTAAGGAAAATTAGTGTTGCGTAACTTACAAAAGCTTGAAGGGAAATGGTGAAAGGAAACGGAAGCCCTTGAAGGTCTCGCGCAATTGTATGATAATATGTAAGAGCTAGTAAAAATTAAGAAAGCGAAGCGGTTAAAGGTTAAGTTAGGTTAAGTTAGGTATAAGGCATAGTGGTTAAGTGAAATTGTAAAAGATGTAGAGGGAACGGAGCCCTCAAACCCGTAAAACGGAGAGTAATACAACACAATACAACTATTATACTTTTTTTTTGAAAATTAATCTTTTTAGGTTGAAACTTCAACCCCTTGAATGAAAGTTAAACTACTTTCTTAAAAATTCATTTCTTTGGTTAAAAATTGGAAGTGTCTACGAGTACCGAAAAAATCCAGCTATACGTACTGAAATTTTGGTACAAATGGCTCCTTTTCCAGCTCCCCCTATTCACACCGAAAAAATCGGGCTACTTGTACCGAAATTTCGGTACACGTAGACACGGCCTTAAAGATTCATAAATTTAATAGAAAATTCATCTTTCTGGTTGAAAATTGAAATACTTTGTTGAAAATTTCTTTTTCTATGTAAAAATTCATTCTCTCTGACTGAAAATTGAACTATTTGGTTAATAATTAACTTTTTGTTGAAACTTTACATTTTCGGCTTGAAAATTCAACCGCTTTGTATAAAAAATTCTTAATCTTGTCTTGGAAATTCACTAATTTTGTAGAAAATTTCAACTTTTGTGCATAAAATTCATTTTTTTATTATTAAAAGTTAATTTTTTTAAATGATAATGATTCAAATATTTCATGTTGATTCAAAAACAATTTCTAGTTCGAAAATTGAACAATTTCGTTGAAAATTCATTTCACATGTTAAAAATTTGTCTTTTTTGGTAGAAAATTAGTCTTCTTGGCTGAAAATTCCCGTGTGGAAATGCAAATGGGGGGCTGGTCGGGTACCCGACCAGTTGGCCCCACTTTAATTCGCGGGCTAGTCGGGACAACTGGTCGGGTACCCGACCAGTTCGTCACGGTGAATTAGTCGGGGGCTGGTCGGATGACCCGACTTATCCCAGTCGGGGTCTAGTCGGGTACTACCCACGTGAGAACACACCACTGGCGCAGTACCACTATTGCTATCCTTTAAAGATATATCAAAAAAGGTATTTAAAAAATAAATAATAATTGACTGCGAGTATTCTGTCTATGAATGTTAATTGCCCTGCTTAGAATGAATACATATATTATATTTTTAAACATTATATTACAAATAAAATTTCTAACGATACGGGGTTTCGAACCTACATCTACACCTGAATCTGTCGCCTAGCAGTCGGTAGTCTTAACCATTGCGCTAAACCTACGAGTTGAAACTCGATGAAAAAGCCATCTTCATAAGGTACAGCTCAAAAAAGTAATAACAACAATTTTTTAAATCTTTTTTCTAATTAATTTTTTTATTATTATACGACATCATAATATAGACGTAAAATAAATAATCTGTTAACAGGAATATGAATAAAATAATTTTTAAATAAATAATTTAAATCGATTACAATTTTTCTTCGTGTAATATTTTGTTTTTTCGCGTTTTAGACTATTTTAAAACTTTTGATATAAAGACATAAAATGTCATTTTTAATGAGCATTTAAAATTTGTATCCACGGAACTTAGAAATTTTATCGCGTATTGCGACAATTTTTTTAATACACAAATTTTTTCAAACTTTCCTATAATGTTTTGCTTTTTAGGCGTTTTAGACTATTTTACGACGACTAAGAATTAAATCAAATGTAATTTTTTCTGAAGATTTACAATTTATCTTAAAGATGGAACTTAGATTTTTTTTCCTTAAAAAAAAAACAGAAAAAAAATTGTTTTCGCGATATTTGTATTTATAGTTTTTCGAAATTTTAGAACACAGGAACAGTCTTAAACTCTCGTTGAATTGATATTAAAAATGTTACATTAAAAGAAGAATAGCCCGATCAGAGCCCGACTAGAACCCGCCTAGGAATTTTGACATAAAAATAGCCTACACAGAGGATTAAGATTTTTTGAAATAGCTCGACTAGTCCCCGACCAGCCCCCGACTAGAAATGTACACCAAAAAGAACCCCACTAGCCCCCGACTAGTGCCCGACTTTTAATAGGGCCAAGTGGGGCTATTTCTACACGGGTTGAACTATTTGGTTAGAAATTTATGCAATTTGTTGAAAATTCTTATTTTTGTTTTTCATTGACTGAAAAAATATTTTGATTGAGCATTTAACTATTTTTTTTTAAAATAGTCTTTCTTTTGTTTAACTCAACTGCTTTTTATTCAAAATTAATAGTTTTTTCTTGGTTTAAATATCAATGATTACATTTTGTATTGGGGATTAATCTCTTTTGGATGAAAATTCAACCACTTCGTTAAAAGTTTACTTCTAAATAAATTCAGGAAAAGATTGAGTGAGATGGAGAGGAGGGGGTCAAAACTTATGGATCCTAACAAGGGGAGGGGGGTGTACGTGGTTAAAAATTTCAGAAAAATCTTTACGTAATTTATGCACGGCCCCTAATCCTACACTGTAAAACTCTACAAAAATTTATCAATTAAATTTTTCGACTTTCTATTAACTGTGTGGAATAAAAAGTCTGCATGAGGAAACTCTGCATAAAACAGTTTAAGAAATAATATTTTTTTAACTCTTTGCACGTACAATTATAATAGATAAATTTTTTTTGAATCCTGCACAATGAAATTCTATCCTCTAAATCTAATTAAGTGAAATTTTACCGATTATTCTGGTATAATTCTACTGATTCAATTAAAGAAAAGTGAGCCGCTTATAAGATTAGTAGGAATATACTAATCTGATATTGGAAAAAAATAAACATCCACTAAACTTAATGTTTTCACAAGTTATTGTTTTCAACCGAAAAAATAAGAATTATTCATGCACTTTATCTATTTTACCTTACCTAATTCAAGTTTAGAAATAATTTTTTTAACAATGTATGCAATCACGTTCAAAAACATAAATTGAGAAAATATGATGAATCATATAATGAAATTAAACTGCATAGTTTCAAGTCAATTCTTTTTACCATTTATTTAATATTGTTATATCAAATAACATGGACACTTGCGGGAAAAATTGAGGTTGGTTACAAATAAGAGATATGGATGAAATATGGAATATGAAATATGGGCAAAAATATAAAAAATTTACAAAAAATTATTCGAATCGTGGAAAATATCCAGAGAAAACTTTTCGAGAATACTGCAGTATGCCGCAAGCCAATTTAATAAATTTTTAATATTTTAATTTGTTTTGTATATGCCTAATTTTTTTTCCATTACGGCTTCCGAAATTATTTTCCCCTCTCAAAATGGACGATCTATTTCAGATTTTGAAACCGATATCTTCAGTTTTCAGAACCTATTTAACGTCCAGAAGATTGAAAAAAGTTGTTTTTTCCAAATATTACAGCGTGTAATGTGATTATTTAATCACCATCATCACTTGATATGCACCCTGGTTAGCACCTAAACATCTTCTCGAATTACAATATAATGTTAATTGAGTTGCTATTTAAGTATTCATTTACTAAATCATTTCTCTCTGTGTAAATTTATTCATTATAATTTCGCAATTGATTTAAGAAAGCTTTTTTATAGAAATATAATTTTGGTGATAAATAAATTTAGGTAGGGTACTATAACATTTATTCAAAAAACGGTTTGCTCTTTCAGTTACCTTTTTTCTCCTGTATGTGAATTAATAAATTTACCTGATCTCAAAATTACATACAAATCTTTTTCTGTTCCAAGGATCGAAGATGTTCTTCTATCATTCATTTATTAACAAAATTATTTAAATTGACATTATACAAAAAGAAAAGGTTTTGAATATCAATTCTTGTATTATTATAGTGAATAAATTTGCACACGGAAAGTCAATTCAATACAGAAACGATGACACAATATTGAAATATTTTGGGAAAAACATTTTTCTTCAGTTTTTCAAACTTTGAATAGTTTGTTCGGACTGATGATATTGCTGTTAAAATCTAAGAAAAATCATGATGACCCATTTTGATATTACATTCTCATTCTAATGAGAAGGTATTGGTTTTATGTAAAATTTGACATAGTCGGTTTTCATCAAATCTCCACGTTTCGAGACCCCCTGAGCTAGAAAAAACGATTTTTACGAAGGTGTCTGTCTGTCTGTAGTCTGTAGTCTGTCTGTCTGTCTGTCTGTCTGTCTGTCTGTCTGTCTGTCTGTCTGTCTGTCTTTAGCCACGATAACTTTCGAAAAAATGATCAGATTTGATTGAGCTTTGGCACACTTTTTTATGGCCCAAAAATAG
Source organism: Andricus curvator (assembly GCA_932195095.1). Classification (NCBI taxonomy): domain Eukaryota; kingdom Metazoa; phylum Arthropoda; class Insecta; order Hymenoptera; family Cynipidae; genus Andricus; species Andricus curvator. The sequence goes on from CAKNYM010049887.1 coordinate 56,463, forward strand.
AGAACGAGTTCGTTACCTAGCTATTTTGGATGAAAATCCAAAAAGTGAGCACATTTTGAAAATTTTTGAGACCACTTTTTTGGAAGATTTGAAAATTCTATGTACGGTTATTAGTAGTACGCAAAATGACGAACAAAATATTCTTATGACTTTTCGTGATAAAAAAAAAATTACTGGAGTTATAGCATTTTCAAAATTCCAAAAAACAAACGAAAATGAACATTTTAAGCCGAAAAACGCACGATATGAAAAAAAGTCAAGAGGAGAAAAACGTTGATTCCTGAGCACCCTATAATATTTTCATAACAACTTTTTGAATTTTTCGAAAAATAAAAAATTCAAATTTTGATCGCACAAAAAATTAATGAAAAATCAAAAAAGCCATTTTGCTGTAAAACTATGCAAGATACCAGAAAATATCATCTCACCAAAATTGTGCACCTAAAAAAGATCTACAAATTTCTTATCATTCACTTTTTGATATGACGCGTAGTTTTTGTTTTATTCGTAAAAAACAGAATTGAAAATAGAAAAATCAAATTTTCAGACGAATATTACCAGCTACGAAAAAATGACCGAAACAAAATTTGTTCACCCAAGGAAGAGGTACAAATTTATTGTGACTCATGTTTCGATAGGATGCGTGGTTTTCGTTTTATTCGTGAAAATAACATTGACAGTAAAAAAAATCAAATTTTTGAAAAAACAATGCAAGGTACGAAAACATATAAATGAACAAAAATTGTGCATTCAAAAAAGACTTACACACCCGTAATCAATTTTTGTGGTAAGAATATATTCAAAATGAAAAATTTAACTTTTTTGATGAACGGCACAAGCTAAAATAAAATGTTAACTAATAAAATTTGTCGCCTGAATTATATCATTACTTTTCATTTGAAATCAAATACAAATTTAGTAATTTGTATATGAAGAACATATAATACGAAGCACAAAGTGCGCGCTCAGTGTATTTACCAAATCGCACGCCGTAAGTGCGCTCAAACTTTTTTGTTTCTATCATACGGTTCAAATGATTTTCAAATCAAATATCGAGCGCGAAGCGCGAGTGTCTGGATGAGAATGTGTTCCTTAAGGTCGATAGAACCTTGAGTAAATAAAGTTCCTTTTCAGTCTGAAATAAAAACAAATTTAACAATCACTTAATATGTAGAGGTTTTGATAATTTTATAATATTTGCAAACAAACTTTTTCTTTTCATCGATGTCGAACACGAAGTTCAAAAATCTAGAGGAGCCTAGCGTAAAGCGCGATGCAAATACGCCCGAGCGCGTAGCGCGAGGTGAACACATAATCGAGCGCGAAGCGCGCCATGAGAATGTGCCCGCGAAGCGGGCAGATTTTTTAGAAGTTGATTTTCGCGAATAATAATGAAAAACTATTTTTAAAAATCTATCGACCGACCCACAGGATAGAGTATGCTGTGCAGAATGGATTTGTGCAGAATTTTTGAAACTCAAATAATAAAAAAATTCAGAAATTGGCTTGTGTGGAGTATTCTATGCAGAATTTGATTAAATAGAGTTTATTTAAATTCGCAAAATATAACTTATAACTTTGTGTAGAGGGTTTTAAAAGTATGATTTATTAAATTATCTTTTTTTTAAATTTTATTGTGGACAATTTATTGAAATTCGCAAAATATAATTATAACGTTGTGTATAGTTTTATGGAAAAGAACTTAAGTGTGATGCGTACAGTTTTTCTGTGTGGAATTTATTTGTGCAGAATCACTACGGCCACTTGCAGGATTAACTGTTGTTATTGTTATCAGAAATTTTAACCAAATACACTTGAAATCATATATATATATATATATATATATATATATATATATATATATATATAACTATATAACTATATTTACCAATTGTGATGAAGATAACCACTAAGGTAAAAACCAGATTACTGCTGACGACCTTCATCATATCTTCTCTAAGTGAAGGAAACTGTTTTACTAATGATTGCATTGGAAGGTAGTTTATCAGAGATTATATACTACGGGCTATCTCATTCCCCCTTGTACAACATTTCACAAATATTTGTGTTTCATAAACATGACTTGAGGCAACTGTACTTTTATGAGGAAAGAATGATCAATGTTATTTCGGAAATGAAAAACAATGTCAAGCATATAGAAAATAATGCAATTTTAATCCTTCGAGATTAAATATAATTCCTAGGTACTGTGAAAACTTCTAAGACTATCGTACATTATATTTTTATCTTAGAATCAAGGTTCATCAATATCGTGGTCGACATACAAAGATCGGTATAGTTAACTGTAAAACAAATTACTGGATCCAAAGAAATGCCTTTTGTTGTTGTTTTTTCTTAGAACCAAGAATTTGTTAACTGCAGATGAGTAAATATTGTTTGTAGGCAGAACAGTCATGCCTCAACCAAAATGAATAATAATTTCTTTGGTGATATTTTTATATTATATTCTTACATGTTCACGTATATTGTGTAATATTACAAATTTTACTTTTTTCGCGTAGATTATAAATCTCAAAACGAAAATAATCCATCACATCGAGTTTTTTTAATGGGGTAAAAAGTAAAAACAAACAATAGTTTTTTTTCTCCTTTCACAAGATGGTAAACACTAATGATAAGGCGAAAGATTTGACGAGATATGTAGCTCAAATGAAAGCTTAAAGATCAATCTATGATCCGTTAAAAAAATAACAGGCAAAAGCGCTCTAGTACAGAAGAAAAGGTTTAATATAAATTTAATTACCATTGACTTTAAAAAAAGATTTTTATCAGGAAACTAACTTTTTCTTAAACTCTTGTTTCAGTTTGTTATTCAATGCCTTCTCACAGAATTCTTTGTTATAGTGTAAAATTTTTACAAATAGTGTCCAATAAAAAAATAAAAAGTCAAGTTTATATATTTTTTCACAAAATAAATCAAAGTTCAAAATATTTTGTTTGTAACACATGCACGACATGTTCGCTTTTCGAGGCATGTATTGCGTGCGGAAAGTGACCAATTCCAAAGCCGTGGTAAAAGGTAGTTATAAAAAGACTTTTTCTAGCTGCTGCGCTTGCGCTCTTTGAGCAAGATTACTTTTTCCAGATGCTGCGCTTGCGCAGTTCCAGCCAGATTACTTTTTCTTGCTGTTGCGCTTGCGCATTTCGATACAGATTTACTTTCCAGGACTGTCGGAATAATAACCTCACTTCATTATAATTAGACGCTTGAGAAACTGATTGTGAGTAGTGAATAGTGATTGGACAAACTCGAAGTGATAAGTTACCATAAATGACTGATAAATTACCATCAATTACCGATAAATTATCGAAAATTTTAGAAATTTGTGGATACCTGAAATTTCCGGAAATTTATCAATTTTCCATAAATTTCCGGAATTTTGGGAAATTTAGCAATTTTCCATAAATTTCCGGAAATTTGGGAAATTTAGCAATTTTCCAAAAATTTCCGGAAATTTTTAAATTTCTTCCAAAAAGCTTTGGCTACCTGAAATTTCCGGTAATTTAGCAATTTTTCATAAATTACCGGAAATTTAGCAATTTTCCATAAATTTCTGGAAATTTTTGGAATCTTTCCAAAAAGCTTTGGATACCTGAAATTTCCGATGATTTAGCAACTTTCCATGAATTTCCGGAAATTTAGCAATTTTCCATTTTCCGAAAATTTTGGAAATTTTTGGATTTTTTCCAAGAACCTTTGGGTATCTTGAATTTCTGGAAATTTTCGGTAATATACAAATTCACCGAAAATTTCCGGAAATTTTCGGTAATTTTTGGTAATTTTACCATAAATTTCCAAAAAATGTATGCTTATTGTTTCTTAAATCGAAAAATTCCTGCATTTGTTACAAAAAATAACGTTTGCTTCTGCTCGTTTACAGCTCGCCTACGACTCGCCTACAACTCCCCTTCGACTCGCCTCTGGCTCGTACAGCAAACTTCACACTCGTGTGGAACTGCCTACTTTCCGCACTTGTAGCACAATATACTATTATAAATTGTTTCTCGTATGCATACATGCCTTTAAAAATTCTGATGAAAAATTGTATGTCATTAATTTGTTAAACAAATCGAAAATCAAAGTTTTACAAGAATCGGTTTTCACATTAATTACTTAAAAGGATATAATTTTTTACAAGTGCCTCAGTAGTGGGAATAGCGTACTTAAAAGATAAATGGTATATCTGCAATTAACAATGACCTGCAAGGATCTGAACGTGTAGAAGATATTCAGTTGTTTTTAAAAGAAGAATTTATCTGTGGAGCTCCATGCAAGTTTATTCTTTAATGATTAGATAATTTTTTTAAATACAAAATGTATTTTTTAAATAATATTTAACAAAAGCATTTTACATCCGAAACAATAATCAAATCACAATTCTGTTTTCGAATAAATTGAATTTCATAAATGTTTTAAATTATGTTTCTGCTTCAAGTCTAAAAAAATCATTATCATTACCAGGTGCAAACAATTCCAGATAGTTTTAAGTTTTTGCTTTTGAAATAAAATAGTATAATAGGTATAAAAAACTTAGGTAGTCATGTTTTTTAGGAAACTAATTATTGATACATATTATGAATATGTAAATATCGTTACACCTTTCACTCGAAAAATTAAATTTTCAAATTATAAGAATGAAAACTGGATGAGCAACTGGATAAGAGACAATTGGGTGTTCCGCTCCTAAACACAACAATTTAAAAAATTTATATTTTCATCCCCCTGAAACATTGTAATTAATAACCACAGATTACTTCAATAATTTTTTGTGAATTTTCTAAAATTTAGTATATAGAAATAATTTTATTTTTTGTTATCCAGTTGTCATTCTTATATTTTTATAGATTCCTTCATTACAGTTGTGAACATTCCTCGGAATTTTTGCATATCAATGAATACGTATATTGCACATATTTAATAGGGCCAAAAAAAGCCTTACTATATTTTCGTGAGTTTACAAAAAAATACGCTGTTTTAAAATTTATGCGATGAAAAACTGGATAAGTACAATTATGTTTTTCCCCCTTCCAGGCAATCAAATTTTTTCCTAATGTTTTCATAACTTCATTTAGGGTGTTTACTCAACTAAAAAGCCTGGAAAACCTGAAAATGTCAGGGAATTTTTTTTAAAGTCATGTACATTTTTCGACCGGCGGAACAAAAAATATAAACTTGAGTTTTTACTTTTCGTTGAAAATTATTTGTAAATATCTTACAATATAAAAAAGAATTCCATTGAAAGGCATTAGATAAGAAATTAAAAAAATATATTTTTCAACTGAAATTAGTTTACCAATAAAAATATTTTTTTAAAGTCAATGATAATAAAATGTATATTATTATTCCTTTTCTTTTTTACTAGTGCGTTGTAGCTCGTTTTTTTCTCTTAGAACGGATCAGGGAATGAGCTTTAAGCTCTCATTCAGGCTTTCTCGTAAAATATTTTCACTTGTCATAAGTGTGTAACAACTTTTTAGAGAGGGGAAAAACCATTGTTTGTTTCTATTTTTACTTTTTGACTCAATTTTTTCTTAAAAACATGACGTGAAAGATTATTTTTGTTTCGAAATTCATAATCTACGTGGCAAACCCTATAGTAATTTTATGACTTTCTTTTGATCACAAAATTAGTAATTGAATCAAAATTAATAATAATTAACTAAATATTATTTATTGAAAGTTAAGTACTGTTCCTTTGAAAAAATGAGGGCATGTATTGAAAGCACATTTTAGGAAGATGATTATCGATATCTTTCAATAAAAAGTCCTTTCTTTGATCAATTTTGACTTAAATTTCAACGAGCCTGGACAGTAGGGTGGTCCGAATTTTTTTTCTTGAATTTTCATCCATATCACCCGGAAATTTGTTCTAATCTACACAAAAATAAATCCAATTTTTTTGTTTTGGAAATAATTATATTAGATCAATCCAGTTGAAACTCAATGGTTTTTTTAATGAAAATTATTCCTAACACCCTAAATACCATTTTAGGCTGATAACTAAACGTTCACATAAATTGTTTAATTAATTTATTATTGTTTTTAGCCATTTTCTAAAATAGAGTTAGAAAGTCGCGTTTTTTTTTAATTTCCACTTTTCGTCCAATTATCAATTAGAGTGAGATAATAATTATTGTTAATCAACATAATTATTTGAACAATTCATTATTGTTTTTAATAATATTCTCTTCGAATAATGCTGAAAAATTGCAGTTTTTTCAAAAAATTTCCACTTTTTGTCCAATTTTTAATTAGGGTGAAGTAAATGATTTTTGAAATTTGGCAAAATGGATTGTTTAAACAATTTATTATTATTGTTGATAATATTCAATTTGATAAATGCTAGAAAGTTGCGGTTATTTCTGCAATTTTCCAATATTAATCTACTTAACACTTGGTGTAAATTGATAATTAATTAAATTTAGCAAACATAATTATTTCAACAAATCATTATTGTTTATAACTATCTTCTTCTTCATTAATGCTAGATAGTTGTGGTTTCTTCTGAAGTTTTTAACTTTTTATCGACTTTTTAGTTAGTAAAGTAATAAATAATGCAAGTTAACAAACATAGTTGTTTAGAGAATTTATTATTGTTTATAACTATCTTCTCTAAGGTAAGTGCTAAAAACTTGCGATTTCAACTGTGCTCAAACTTTTTGTCCACTTTTCACTTAGTGAGGTAATAATTAATGTAAGTTAACAAACATGCTTATTCAAATAATTAATTATTGTATATAGCAATCTTCTCTTAGAGTATTGCTAGAAAGTTGTTTTTTTCTGAAATCTTTAGTTTTGCTTTGACTTATTTGTTATGAACAAATAATAAATGAACCTCAGCAAAGATCATTATTTAAATCGTTATGTATTTTTTAAGTAAATTATTAATGCTCTTTTTCCAATGTTTAAAAAAATCTAATTCAAACAAATAATCTATCTTACACAAGAGATACAAACAAAGAGTGGAATAATTAGGAGTAGGTGAGAGGCCTAGGTCTGTAAATGACTTTTAAAAGTTTTGTTTTGAATTATAAGAAGTTTATTGGAAAGCGTAAAAAAAAATTTGGAACTGCACATATTTTAATATAAGCTCCTCCCCCTCCTTCCCTGGAGAAAGCATGTCTCGCCGATTATAATTTACATACATAAAGATTAAAAAGAGCTCAAACAAATTATTAATTGATTATAACATTTCACTGGGCAAGGCAGACTTACTGCAGTCAGGAAATTGCTTCCGGTACTCTGTTACCACTTGTAGTAAGTATTTCTTCTGACCTTGTTTCTAGCAATAAGGGAATTAAAGTCAGATATCAATTTTGCAAATATCTGTTTTATTTCAGAAGAATATATTTGAAAAAAAAAGAGATTGTTTAAAATATGATTCTCCCTAATGTTTATTTATTATTTGTTCATAACTAAGAAGGCAAAGCAATGTAAAAAATGTCAGAAAAAACCGCAACTTTCTAGCATTTATATGAAGAGAAGATAGTTATAAACAATGATAAATTCTTTAAGCAACTATTTCTGTTAATTTTCATTAATTATCACCTCACTAATTGAAAATTGGACAAAAAGTGGAAATTTTTTTGAAAAAACCGCGACTTTCTCTATTCTATGAGAAAATTTCTAAAAACAGTAATAAATTATTTAAGCAGTTCATTTAAACGTCTAATTATCAGTATAAAGTAATATTTTATATATAAGAAAGAATTTGGCTTTGAAAAAATGCAGAAAAGTCATAGTGAGCGCCAAAACTCACAAAACCCATTTTTTACTTGTGGGGTTCTCATGGGACGCTATAAAATAGACTTATGGGGGTGATATCCGAAAGGTAATATTTTATTCGTATTCTACGGCTGATTGTGAAGAGAAATAAAAAAATAAAATGTACAAAAAAGTATTTTTTTCTTATGGAAAATACGTGTTAAACTTCATGGGGCTTGCGCCACCTCTAAATATCATTTTTTTTTTAAACAAAAAAATTGATTTATTTTTGTGTGGATTCGAACAAATTTCTGAGCGATATGCATAAAAATTCGAAAACAAAATTTTCCAATGCATTTTTGGACCACCTTACTGGACAGTCTCTACGAGATCACTGGAGCTGAAGTCTGAATATACGAGTACATAGCATAACACAGAACTTATCAAAGAATTAACGCAGTTTTTCCGAGACTGAAATATCAAATTTGGAAATTATTCCTAAAATATTTAGAGTGGACGTAAAAATCTTTGAAAATACTGAAAAATATTTTTTTTTTCGTGCTCTATTTGGTGTATCCACATTTTATTTAAAGTTATTATTATTATTTTATTAGAAGACCTTAAGAAAGTGTCACAGAATTCGGTAACACGAAAATCATACGATGCAAATTTTGAAAAATTTTGTTAACCTACGGACAAATAACATTCTTGTGCATTTTTGAACATTGAACAGTAATAAAATTTTCTATTTTGTTTTAGAACTTTTAAAGTGGTTATTTTTGAGTTATAATCAACTTAATTGAGCTACTTTAGAACTAAAATATTGATCTATTTCCATAATTTTTTATTTTAATTTTTTTTCGGTTTAAGTTGAAGGCAGCTGTGACTTGCTTCGTTAAATGTGATAGGGGTAGTTCGTAGGGGTTGTTTAATTGTGCTGTGGAGATAGGTATATCAACTGGATTCTTGGAAAGTTGTCTGTGGTGATTATTTTTAATTTGAAATTTTCTTGGCGGTTTTAGATAAAGGCAGCTGAGACTTGGTTCGTTAAATGTGATAGGGGTAGTTTCTAGGTGATGTGGAATATTACTGTGGGGGTAGATACATTAAGTGGAGTCTTGAGAAATTGTATGTGGTAGTTTTAGTCAGGGGTATTTTTTTTGCTCTTTTGATTATTACTGTAGGGTTGTGGGTATAGTTTAGAGTTTTGCGAAGGTGACTAGCATGATTTTTTTGCAATTGGACATTTTTCGGCAGTGTTTTGTGAACCACGCAAAATCATTGACTTTTGACATATATTTTTTTGTTTGTTTAATATCCATATTTTTAATTAGGTATAGGTGTTAGTGTTATGGGTTGTTTTCGGACAATTTAATTTGTTATTTTTAGTGAGCTCAAAACTAGCTCAGACCTACGGTATATGTTTTTTCGTACTTATTCCATATCTTTTTCTTTGGGTTTTTTAAGTATTAGGGTTGATTTATTAAAATAATTTGTGAGTTTGTTGGGAAGCTAAAAACAGCCCGAAATTCAGATAATCTTACATTAAGGCTGGGTGCGTAAGTTATTTTAAGGGTGATTTTTGGGAGACAGGGGTTGTTTTTTGAAAAATAATTTTGGCAGTTTTGGAGAAACCAAAAAAGCCCAATTTTTTTAAATTTTCAAATTTTCTGTAGTGGAGGTGCTGGCTACCAGCATTTTCACCCAAAAAAGCCCAAAACTATGGCATAAAGAAAATATTCAAATTCCGTTGGGGAGGTGCTAGCGGAACGCACTAGCAAGAATTCTGCGTAACACGTCTAAACATGTTTTTCTGTGGTCTGACGCCGAAAAGAAAATTTTGGGAATGGCCACTGTCTGTCTGTGTGTCTAACAAGATTCGTTTTCTTGGTTCTAGCATCGAAAATACAATGAATAAATAAAAAATTCTAATTTTGAGCCAAACAACGTCAGATACTGAAAATGGTTTCAAGGAAGAATTGCAGCTTTTTAAAAGTTCTGCAAATTTGATTTCAACCGTTTTTCATAGGACTCGTCACTTCGGTTTTATTTATTGAAAGTACTATGAAAAAGTCGCAAATTCAAATTTTAAGCTGAACGATGCTAAATACAGTAAAAAGTCTCAACGAGGAATTTCAGATTTTAAAGCGCCCTAAAAAATTTCTAGAAAATTCAAAATATGAAGATTCACACAAAAACTGGGATCCAAAAGAGATTTTTTGGATAAAATTGTATTCAAGTATGCATAATTATTGAAATAAACAATTGAGAAAGCATTCCGATTGCAATAAATGTATATCGAAATGACTGGACTATACCGGCTCATGAATTAACTTTTAAAACCGGAGCAATTATAATGCTTATCAGAGGTATTAATGATGGACTTTGTAGTGGAACACGATTAAAAATGCTAAAACTAGCAACATAAATCCAATATAAAAGTATACTGGAAGTAAAAACGGAAATATACTGTTATATACGACTATTCCTTACCAAAATATTATTTTGAAATTGCAGATCTAAAATTCTTCATAAACTTAAATTCTATCTAAATAATTAACAATCGTTTTTATTTCAATACTTGCGAATTTCTAAAGTGTTTCAGAGTAACGAAGAATAATTAGCATTTAAAATTTAAGAAACCGAATTCAGAATAAATAAAAGTTTAAATTCCTTTTTATGGGAGAGTAGATTCAGTTAGAATTAGAATTTATTTATTAAGTCCCTAGGGCTTTTGCAATTGCAATAAATTAGTCACTAAGATAAAGCTAAAAAAATCAAGCATATATTTTAAAATACAATACAATAATATTTTACATAAATTATAAATTATACATCAATTTTAAGGTGTATATGTTAAATTCTGTATATTATGTGCAAATTGGTAACTTTCACGTAGTGCATTTTCGAAACAATTTCATCGCAATTGTTTCTGTAAAACTTTACTTAATTTTTATTTTTAAACTATAAGAGAAACATAAATATTAAAATTTAAATTTTTATAAATTTGGCTCAAAAGGTATTATCAGGTTTAAGTAATTTTCTTAAGAATTTTTGAAAATTTGTAATATGGATTCATTAAAGTGTTATCTAACGGCCTGTGCAATTACAAACAGGATGACTATTCCAAAGTTACCTTAACTGCTAAACTTCTCTTACGAATTTTAGAAGAAACTGAGGAAACATAGGACAGAACAAAGATTTTCTGTGAACATTTCGGAACCTTTTTTCATCTCGTTCATGAAGGAGAGCCTTGAAAATATGAAAGAACCGAGAGGTTCGATACCGCTTTCTATGAATTGACCCTGATAATACCTTGAAAGTCCAATGAAAAAATATTTGAAATGATTCACTATTTTAAATTGAATGAATATTAAACAATAGTTTAGTATAAATTAATAAGAACTAGAAGTCAAAAATAAGAACTAGTGACTGGTCTTTTGGCAAGCAAACGACCATTTTATTTTAAACTAAATAACATATCTTGCCGAAATAAATAATAAGCAATTACATTAATTTGTATTTATAATGTTGTTGTCAACAAGCCTTTAGAACGCTTAATGGTTATTAGGCAGAGCACTAAAACCATGTTGTCAACTACATCAAAAAATAATAATTGATAGAATAACATTATTCAAACGAAGACAAACTTGAACGAAACTTCAATTGGCCAGACTGGCGTACGCTGATATATTTTCTGTCGTTTCCCAAAATTTAAGCAAGATATCCTTTTTACTTTCAAAATATGTATGCGAACGAAAACATATAGGCAAAACGGAAATTCATGACGTCATTGCGTACCATTTCCCTTTGAAAAAGTGGTAGAAGTTTAGTTGGTCCGGCTGATGGAAATGGTTGTCTATACCATTTCGCCATGTGGTGACGAAGTACTTTCCCCGTCTATTTATGATTGCACTGCCTTTAGTTCTGACCATTTGCATACCAAGAAGCCACAAACATGTCTTATGTAGGGTGACCAGATGCCCAAGTGGAAAAAGGAGGACTTAACCTCCCTCCCCCCATACTGAGACCAAAATTAAATTTTTTTTTGGATAATCAATTTTTTCAAATGTTTATTTGCCGACACATGCAATAAAATATAATTAATACATTCAATTAGTTATTGAAATTAGCATATTTTCCAGAAAATTTTATGAAAAAAAGGTAAATTTTGACTTTTGACCAAAAACTAGGACATTTTATGGGTTATCCAAAGTTAAGAAGGACAGGAGGACAAGCAAACGAAAAGTAGGACATGTCCTCCTAAATGAGGACGTCTGGTCACCCTAGTCTTATGTCTATTCTCAACAAGAATTCACCAACAAGTCTTATGTCTATTCTCAACGACCTGGAGATGAATGTGCAGAACCTGCATATTCAGTTCCGTAAAAAGCACGTTCATGATTTTGATTTTCATAACCTTGTTTTCCATATGGGGGATACGTTGCTTGCTTTTGAAGACTTCTCTGACGGTAGGGAAATTCGATCGTTATGGTGTTTCTAGGCATTTGTATAGGCTCATTTGCTCGAGTAGTTGCTTTTATTGATTTTAAAATATTGTAGGATAGCGTTGATACCTGAACATTTCCTCTAGAAATATCTTCTGTAAATACTGGAAGACAGTGATGCCCTATGACTGCTCCTAAGATGGTAGTTCCTTCTACTCCAAATTTAACAGGTCCTTCTAATAAATGAAATTTTCCGTCGGTACCCAGGTAAGAATTAATAGGAGGATACTTAGGTTTGTTGGGGTCCTCCTTAGGCAACCGGGTGTACCAATTATTATTCCACCCTAACCTCTGTTTCCACATCTGTGAACTTAATTCTGCAAGAAATAACAGAAAGTGATTTTATAAAACATTCAGATTCATGCAACAAATTTTTGGAATCAGTAATGCAGTAATCCAGAAGCAGGACTGAGGAAGTTTAAAAAATTCAATTTGTTAGAAAAAAATAAATGGATTAATTTACACTAAATAGGAACAATTGAAGCCACGGCAGAGACAACGTTGGATTAACACAAGTTTTGTGTTCATGTAGTTCAAAAGATTTATTCTTTTTTTTATAACTATTGTTCTACTCCGCGGAAGCGCTGTAATCGCTACAGCGTAAACGATAATTTGAAAAGTGAATTCAGAAAGAAAAGTCAAAATAGTCAAGGTGATTTACTTTGGACCCATCTAAACCTCAAAAGTATAGGCGTCTTTCCAAATCTAATTTTAGAACTTTTAAACAGGGATGAAAAAAGAAAATTGCGTTTGCTTAGGTGTCGAAAAAAATTTGGTAAATTTGAAAATAATGATTCTTTCTTGAAAAATAATGTTTGATATTACCGAATCTCGACGTTTTACGACTCACACTTAAGTTTTCTTCGTATTTACGAATATAAAAAAGCTTTTCCAGCCTCTCTGTACACGGAAAAAAGTTATTTTGAGTTAATATTTTTTGTTGACAGTTTAGCCATTGCAGCACCTTCGCGAAATAAAAAAACAGTTTCAAAAGAAGAATAACCTTGTATAATTCCATGGACGTTAATAAACGATTGTCTTCTTTAGCTATTCGTGATAGAATATATAAATAAATAGATACATTTTTAAAGAAATCAGCAACAAATTCTTAGTAGGTATAATATTTGTCTGATTGATGAAAACTGATATACTTGTGTAAAAAAAACATAATAACAACTGATTACCAAATTATGTTAGATCATTTGAAAAGCGGGCCATTTCGTAAAAATTTCTTATAACAATAACAATTGATAATCCTGAAAGTGGATCTAGCGATTTTTTACTGATAAATTCTACATAGAAAAACACTCCAAAACTGATTTTACATGCCTGCACTCTACACAATCTTATTCGCCAAATTATACTCTAAACTCATTACAGTTAAGGAGATTTTCCTGTGCTCTCTTTAAGGAGGGGGGGGGGGGGTACCTGGTAAAAACCATTTCTTACTCTCTTAAACTGAACCAGTGAAATTGTCACTGGTTGAATCAGTATTTTGAATTATCACTGGCGAACCATGTAGGGGCGGAACATACATAAAATATTAACTGATGAACATGAAACCTTAATGAAATTAGCTTTAGAAAATAAAATGTGACAAATTGGGCATGAAATGTCTTTTTTGCTTGAAATTTCAATAAATTGTATAAAAATTGTTCGTTGTGTTTAATAATTCATCTCTTTGTGTAGAAATTTGTTTTTTGTTTGTGCGTAAAAATGTAACGGTTCAGTTAAAAATTAGTCTGTTTCGATAGAAAATGAACTTTTTTTTGGCATCAAATTTAATATGGTAAAATAATTAAATCAGTATTAAATTAATTGATAAACTAATGAATTTATAATTAATTACTGAATAATTAACTGATCATTTTGAAATATGCTTATCATTTTTATAACTCAAACGCTAAAAAATTCCATTTTTGGTTAAATTTTTTTTTTTTTGTTACATTCAATTATGTGGTTGAAAATTATTTTATTTTGTTAAACATTCGTCCTTTGGTGGAAAATTTAGCTATTTAGTTAAATTGAATTTTCTTACTTCAAATTAAAATCTTTTTCTATCCAAATATCAACTATTATCTTTTTTGTTGAAAATTATTCTTTTGAGGTTGAAAGAGCAACACCTTGATTGAAAGTCAACCTACTTTTAGAAAAATTCATTTATTTTATCAATGATTTATAACCTTAGTAGAAAATTCATCTTTGTGCTTGAAAATTGAACAACTTTGTGAGAAATTTATTTTTCGGGTTAAAAATTAACTTTTTTAACTGAAAATTCAACTTTTTTATTTTGTTAAAAATTCGTCTTTTGGTAGAAAATGTAGCTATTTGGTTTAATTGAATTTTCTTACTTCAAATTAAAATTTTTTTTCTATCCAAATATCAACTATTATCTTTTTTGTTGAAAATTCATCTTTTTAGGTTGAAAGTGCAACCCCTTGATTGAAAGTCAACCTACTTTTAAAAACATTCATTTCTTTTATTGATGATTTATAAGCTTAGCAGAAAATTCATCTTTGTGCTTGAAAATTGAACAACATTGTGGAAAATTCCTTTTTCGGATTAAAAATTAACTTTTTTAACTGAAAATTTAACTATTTCGTTAATAATTACCTTTCGTGTTGAAATTTTTGATTTTCGAGATGAAAATTCAACTGTTTTGTATAAAAAAAGTTGTGCTTTTGTCTTGAAAATTCAACAATTTGGTAGAAAATTCTTCTGTTCAGTAGAAAATTAGTTTTTTTTTTATTGAATATTATTTTTTCCATATGTATATTTGAATATTCCATTTTTGTTTAAAAATTGATCTTTTTAGTTTGAAGATTCAACTATTTGTTTGAAGATTTATGCAAAATGTTAAAATTTGGTCTTTTCTGTAGAAAAATAATCTTCTTGGTTGAAAAATCAACTATTTCGGTTAGAAATTTATTTATTAAGTTGAAAATTGGTATTTTTTTCCTTCCTTGTGAAGCGTTGGTCTTTTTCGGTTCAATTCAATTACTTCTGATTCAGAATGAAATTTTTTTTCTTCGTTTAAATATCAACTATCATATTTTTTATTGCGAATTCATCTTTTTTGGATGAAAATTCAACTACTTATTAAAAAGTTAACCTCTAAGTAAATTCACAAAAGAAATTTATTCAGAAAAATTTACGTAAGAATGGTGGGAGGGGGGTCAAAATATGAGAAAAAGCTTTACGTAAATTATGCACAGCCCCTAAAACTACATCGTTATACTCTACGAAAAGTTATAAAAATAATTGTTCGACTTACGATAAAATCTACAATATAAAAACTTCGCATGAGAAAGCTCTACCTAAAATAATTTTATGAAAAAACATTTTTCAAACTCTATGCACGTACAATTACAATAGATACATGTTTTGTTAAATCCTATATAATGAAAACCTATTCGCCGAATCTAAATTATTGATATTTCATCGATTACTGGTAGAATTCTACTAATTCAATTGAAGAAAAGTGAACCGCTAAAGATTAGTAGAAATGTACTAATGCGATTAGTCAAAATATTTAATAATTCGATATTGGAAAACTATACTAATTACTCAGTGAAAACATATGCATTTTTTCAATAGTTGTAGTATATATATATATATATATATATATATATATATATATATATATAATTAAGAAAGTTATGAAAGCGAAAAAAAACCCAGAAAAGTGTAATAAAATAACGCAATTGAGGCTCCGGATGCAAAAAGGAGGTATAGTTATTTTGCCGCATCTTTTTCTTTCAATAGAAAAAGTTGCAGCTTTTTTAGTTTTTGAATTATTTACGAAAAACAGTTTTTTTTCTCTGATTAAAATATTTTGCCTTTTTCACTTCAACTCCCGACGAAGTCGGCACTTTTCAATCTTTTGAAGTAAAATTCATGAAAAGTATACATTAACATCTTCTGCGACAGATGACGTTAGCAAAACTTAAAAATGTTTATTTGAGAAAAAGTTAATAATTTTTTTCCGAGGCGTTGCACGGTTCGTGCACAAACAACTTTGATCGTTTCGGGAGTCGAGCGAATTTTGAGCAAGCAAAAACGGTCAGTGAGAAAATTGGTCAGAAAAGTTCAAAGAAGTTTTCTGGAAATTTTTACTTCAATTGAAATAGTAGTTGACAAATTGTTAATGTTTTAATTTTCCGACGCGATCGATTTTCTCTCGCGTAGGCTGCGATCCGGCCCGTAAGACGTTACTACACAACGTTAGGTGGAACTCCGTCGCAGAGGCCAGTCAGATACAGATAATTTTTATTTAAAATACGAAAAATCAGGACTTATTCTAAGTTAAATAAAATGGGTCGTGATAATTCAGAATAATTAGTGTTAAATTTTTGGTAGTATGTATTAAAATAAAAATATATAATAAATAAACTCAAGAAGACAAATAAAATAACAAAATTAAAGTGGAAATACTATATTTAGTGCAGATTTTAATTGGTAAATATTCATTATTTCAATAAACACATCAAATACAAGATTTTTAACTCAGACTCAACAAATAATTTTAGGTAAATTTACTGGTGAATTTAACCAGACTTTCTTCAGTTCAAGCTTATGATTATCACCTTAAAACAGTAGTTGATTAATTCTAAAAATGATCTCTAATTTTTTTTCAAGTAAAAACCGTCACTGCATTCATATTATGCAATTTTTTACAGCTTTCATAATACGTATTCAGATATAACTTGAAAGAAAGAAAATATCTTGTAATATTTCAACGATTATTTTTATTTTGAAAAAATCAGAAAATGTATGCAGGTATGTTTACAAATAGAGGTGAGACAGAGGACACGCGGAATACAAGAAAGGAAAAGTGTACAGATCATTTATTTTTAAGAATTTCATGAAGCTCATGTCTCTAGAGTTGGCAACGTTTAAATATTTGAATCAGAAAGAAAACAAAAGAATTATTATAAAACATGATTTGCCATGTTTTACTGCATTTCAATTAAAAAATCTCCTACGCACTCTAAGGCAGAGTTCACTTAACTCTGGAGCAACAACGGCTTCTCGGGCATGGCGCATACGCAGTAGATAAGGGGTAGTGCATAAATTACGTAACGCAATTTTCCGACAATTTTGACCCCCCCCCCCCCCTATGTAACGCTTTTTACGATTTTCCCCTGTAGTTTTTCACCATTATGTAACACTAAGCTAGACCCCCCCAGCCCAAAAATGTGTTACGTAATTTATGCACGACCCCTAATCGATCGCGCCGGAAAATTAGAACATTAACAGTTTGTTAACTACTATTTCAATTAAGCTAAAAATTTCTAGGAAACTTCTTTGAACCTTCCTGACCAACTTTCTCGCTGACAGTTTTTGCTTTCTGAAAATTCGCTCGACTCCCGAAACGATCAAAGTTGTTTGTGCACGAATTGTGCAACGCCTCGGCAAAAAATCTTGTGAAACATATAAATAGGCTATGTCAACTCCACCAAACCTCATGTACATATTTACAAGTTCTTGTTTTCAAATGGAAAGATAAGAATGATTTACGCAGTTAATCTATTTTACCTTACCTGATTCACCTTAAAAAATAATTCCTTTGAGAATGCATCCATTCTTGTTAAAAAATATGAGAACTTATTCAAGCTGGGAAATAATGTGATGAATTATAATAACATTAAACTGCATAGTTTCACGTCAATTCCCTCTTCCATTTACTTAATATTGTTCGAGGAAATAACATGAACTCTAAAAGGAAAAATTGAGATTGGGTACAAATAAGAGATAAAATATAGATAGAAACATGAAAAATGCACAAAAACTTATTTGAATCGTAGAAAATATACAGAAAAAACTTGTCGAGAAAACTGCAGTATGCCGCAAGCCAATTTGATAATTTGTTATTATTTAAACTTTACAAACTCTACGCATATAAATTATACACTGCAAAACTCTGCACATTACAATACAAAACAATAATATTCAGTTTTCAGAACTTATTTGAACTCTAAAAGATTGAAAAAGTTGTTTTTTCCAAATATCACAATATAATGTGATGATGGTAATCAAATAATCAAAATAATGTTGATTACTAAAAATGATTAACCAGTAATCAACACTATTTTAATTATTAAATCACCATCATCATTTGATATGCACTGTGGTTAATACTCGAACATCTGCTTGAATTCTAATATGATGTTCGTTTTATTCGCTGTTTCTTTACCAAATAATACTTCTCTGTGTGGATTTATTTATTATGATGTAGCAATAGATTTTGTACAACTTTTTTATAGAAATATAATTCTTGTGATAAGTAAAGTTACGTAAAGTACTATGAGATTAATTCGAAAAACGGTTTGCTCTGTTAGTTACCTTTTTTCTCCTGTATGTGAATTAATAGCTTTAATTCACCTCAAAGTTTCTTACAAATCTTTTTTTGTTCCAAGCATCGAGAATGTGCTTCTATTTTCGATTTATCAGCAAACTCATTTAAATTGACATTATACGGGAAGTAAAGGTTTTAAAAATCAATTCCTATATTAATTTATTAATATAGTGAATAAATTTGCACACGGAAAAACAATTTTATACAGAAATGGTGACACTATATTGAAATATATGGCTTTCAAACTTCGAATAGTTTTTGCCGATTAAAGATATTGCTGTTAAAATCTGAGAAAAATCATGGAGACCCAGAGTTTTTGAAACTCAAATAATGAAAAATTGAGAAATTGGCTTATGTGAAGTATTCTATACAGAACTTGATTGAATACAGTCGTACGAAACTCGAAAATTTTAATTTATAACTTTGTGTACAGGCTTACGCTGTAGGATTTGATAGTACAGAATTTAAAAAAACTTATTTTAATTTTCTAGAGAGGCGTGAAAGTATGATTTAATAAATTATCTTTTTTAGAATTTTATTGTGTATAGTTTACTGATATTCGTGAAAACTGTATAAACAGTTTTATGCAAAAGGAATTCACTGTGATGTGTACAGTTTTTCTATGTGGAATAATTCCACATATTATTATTATTATTACGTATTTGTGCAGAATCGCTACGAGTACTTGAAGGATTAACAATTGTGATCGTTGTTAGAAATTTTTACCAAATACACTAGAAATCTTATATATATATATATATATGAATAATTATATTTACCAATTAAGGTGGCGATAACCACTGAGGTAAAAAACAGATTACTGCTGATGATCTTCATCTTCTCTAAGTAACGGAAACTTCTTTACGAATAAATGTACTAAAATGTTTTTTATCAGAGATTATATACTACGGGCTATCTCATTCGCCCTTGTACATCATTTCAAAAATATTTGTATTTCATAAACATGACTTGAGGCAACTGTAGTTTTGTGAGGCAATAGAATGATCAGTGTTATTTTGGAAATAAAAAACAATGCCAAGCACATAGAATATAATGCAATTTTGTTTTATTGAGAATAAATATGACCTCAAGGTACTGTGGAAACTTCGAAAAATATCGTACATTATTTCTTTTACCTTGGAATCATGGATCATCAATATTATTCTCGTGGTTGGAATACGAACATCGACATCGTTCACTGAAAAACAAATTACTTATTTTAAATTTAGTGTGTATATTAAACCTAAAAAGTTGTTTTCTATTATTACCAGATGCAAACAGTTCCAGATAGTTATAAGTTTTTGCTTTTGCAATAAAATAGTATAAGAGATATAAAACTTAGGTTTTCGAATAATTAAGGACACTAATTATCGATACATATTAGGAATACGTAAAAATCGTTTCACCTTTCTCTCGAAAAAATGAATTTTTAATTTATGAGAATGAAAACTGGATGATTAACTGGATAAAGGCCATTTGGGATATCTGCCTTTAAACACTAACATTTAAAAAATATATATTTTCGTCACCCTAAAACATTTTAGTTAATGGCCACTAAGGTGGCCCTTATTTTTCACTTTTCGAATTTCCCTGCTCTCACCCCCCAGTTTTGTTCGAATGCCAAAAAAAAAAAAAATCTTCTCCAAATTTGAGCAAAATCGGTTAATATTTAGGGGTGGCGCAAAGACCATGAAGTTTCCTGTTGATTTAACATGGGAAAAAGTCAGCTTTTTGTAAATCTAATATTTAAACGCGATAATATGTTAAAAATAATTCCGTATTTCGGTATATTGTTTAGAATTCATCAGAGAATAAGAATCAATTATAAATTTTGAGGTTGAATAATTTTAAGCCACTCCTATGGGTCCCCAAAGAAAACCCCATAAGTGACAAATTTGAATTTTACGTAATATTGCGGTTTATTGACGCATTTTAAAAGTTAAAAAATAGTAAATAATCGGTAATTTAAGAATACCCAGTCATTTGTTAACTGATATTCAATTGCCTAAACAATATTAATTTGTTCAAATATTTGTTTTATTCAGTCAACTCGTGAAATGAACATATTTTCTAGACTTTATGAGTTATTTAATCAATGATAACAATAAAATAATTTGATCAAATAATTTCACAATAATTTCAATAATACCTATTTGTTCAAGTATATATTTTACCTAAAAAAGAGCAGGAGAAACATTTTATCTCGCTAAATTTTGGACAAATTTTAATATTTTTAAGTACTAATTTGTAGGCAGAACAGTCATGCCTCAACTAAAATGAATAATAATTTCTTTGGTGATATTTTTATATTATATTCTTACATGTTCACATATATTCTGTAATATTACAAATTTTACTTTTTGCGCGTAGATTTTGAATCTCAAAACGAAAATAATCCATCACATCGAGTTTTTTTTAACGGGGTAAAAAGTAAAAACAAACAATAGTTTTTTTTTCTTCTTTCACAAGTTGGTAAACACTACTGATAAGGTGAAAGATTTTACGAGATATGTAGCTCCAATGAAAGCTTAAAGATCAATATATGATCCGTTAAAAAAATAACAGGCAAAAGAGCTCTAGTACAGAAGAAAAGGTTTAATATAAATTTAATTACAGGTATGAATGAGTCCTCCTGCCAAGTACCCTATTGCGGAATACCTTTTTATCAAGGTATCTTCGTCTCATGAGAGCATGTTGGTGGGTGTGATTTACAAACCTCCTAATGCCTCCTACTGTAGGGAACTTGAGACTGATATTTTTGACCTCATACCAAATTATAATAACATTTTACTTACTGGTGACTTAAACACAAATCTCAATGTCACTAACAATTTAACTAACTATTTAAAATCAGTAGTTTTCTCCGCCGGATTATCTATAGTTCCACATAATACCACGCACCACACCGATCATTCTAGTACATGGATTGACATGATGATTTTTGATGATCTAGACAAGGTATTTTCTTCTAGACAACACTAAATCTCATTCCTCTCGAACCACGACCTTATCAGCATGTGATACCAGTTCTCCTTTGATCCTTCCTCTAGTATATCTTCTCTGTCTATACGCAATCTCAAAAATATAAATGAAGCCGAATTTCTCGAGCACCTCTCCACTTATGATTGGAAAATAATTTTGATTGGAAAAGATATAAATAGAAAGGTTATTTGTCTAACAAAATTTGTATCTTTAGCTTTTGACAAATTTGCGCCTCTTCATACCCTTAAAGCGAAAAAGAAGTCCACTCCTTGGATTACATCTTATATCAAAGACTTGATGAAAGAAAGAGAGAAAAAACGTAGATTGGCTGAAAGAACAAAAAATAGTATTATTCAAGCCGAATTTCGTAAACTGAGAAACTTAGTTCAAACAAAAATCAGGGTTTCATACAATCAATATAATTACAATTCTATTAAAAACAGGAAGAAAAATAAAAACATCTGGTTTCTCTTAAGACGACTTGGACTTATTCCTCCAAAATACTTGGCTCCTGATAACAATTTTTCACCCGCAGATCTTTTAACAGCCTTCACTACAAAACCCACACTTCTTGCAAACAGCACTCCTTCCTCTTTCGAAGTTCCCTCTACCTTTGATGATACTAAATTATTCTTTTCTGACATATCGCAAGAAACCCTAATTAAAAATCTCTTAGAGGTTAAATCAAATGCTCCAGGTTCTGATGGTATTTCAATTGAAATGATTCGCTTAGCTTTACCAGTCATTTGTCCTATTCTCTCGCATATCTATAATGCATCTCTACAGGTGGGAATATTTCCTGATACTTGGAAAGAGGCGATCATTCGCCCTGTTCCTAAAATTTCTAACCCTACCGCTCCCAAAGATTTCCGCCTGATATCCATCCTCTGTGTCTTGTCTAAACCTTTCGAACGCATTGTCCATCAGCAACTTACAGCACATATTGAAACTAACAATTTAATGGACCCAATGCAATCTGGGTTTCGTGCCAGGCATAGTACTCTTACAGCTACACTTAAAGTAACTTCTGATCTTAAACTGGCAATTGATAGTAGGGAAATAACGGTTGTTGTCCTTTTTGACTTTTCTAAGGCGTTTGATACAGTTCACCATAATGTACTATTGTCCAATCTCAAATCACTTCACCTCTCAAATATGGCTGTTGAATGGTTTGAATCTTATCTTAGTAATCGTTCTGAAAGAGTACAAATCAGCAATGGCGAGCGTTCTGACTGTGTGGAGGTTAAGAGTGGTGTCCCTCAAGGTTCCACGCTTGCACCTATTCTATTTAATATTTATACATCTGAACTTGGTAGTGAACTTCGACACTGCAACTATCACAAATATGCTGATGATTTCAAGCTTTACCTCTCCGGGCCTATTGCCACTCTTAAGAGCTCACTTCAAAGGGTACAGGAGGATATTGATTTGGTGGTGCAGTGGGCCTTGACAAACGGTCTCACTCTTAACCCTGCTAAAACTAAGGCTATAATCATAGGACCTTCTTCCTCTCCTTCACTTGCAACAATTGCCACCTTGCCTCCTCTCTTGATCGATGGGCATCTCATCCCCTTTGTGGATTCTGTGAAAGATTTGGGCTATATTCTTAATCGCTCTCTTACATTGAATGAACACGTTGCGGATATCTGAAGGAAAACCTTTAGAGTCCTCCAACAGCTTAACAGGAATAAAAAATCACTTCCTACTTCAACGCGTATCCTCCTAGTTAAAAGCCTGATCCTTCCTTTCTTTGACTACGGCTGTGTGGTATATGACGATCTGAATGCCAAGCTTGAGCGTACGCGTAATGCTTGCATTAGGCTCATCTATAACATCCCCAAAAGTGAACATATTACTCAGTATGGAGAAAGAGCAGGACTCCTTAACGTCGCCAAAAGAAGACAATTTTTTATGGGTAATTTACTTTATAGCCTATTCAGTAATGAAGCTCCGCACTATCTTCTCAGCCTCTTCCATTTCATTCACAAAGATCAACCAACATATTCCAAACTCCGTGCAAGAATAACAGTATTAAAAATTCAGCCACACCGCACGTGTAAAATGCAAAGGTCCTTTGTTATTCGTGGTGCTCGCCTTTGGAACAAACTACCTATAACTATTAGAAATGCACCTTCACAATTTCATTTTTGCAAACTCCTTTTTAGTTACTTATTCAACACATCAAATGTCACCCTCGAAATCACACATTGGTAACACTTAAATTCATAATTAAAATATATATGAGTATGTGTATGAATGCGTATTTACTTTTAAGTATGTATATTTATAGTAACCTTCTGTTTATATCCCGGATCCAATTTTTTGTATTAGAGTTTAGGTCTTGACCTTTGTTAATATCTATTTTTGATTTCAATCGTCAAATCGATCGCCGTCACACTTTAATTGTCAATGTATCACCTGTTCCTTATAGGGCTATTTAGCCCTAGGAACTTTTCATGAATAAATAGAAATACAAATAATTTACAAAAATATTTTTATTAGGAAACTAACTTTTTTTTAAATTCTTGTTTCAGTTTGTTATTTAAAGCCTTCTCATAGAATTCTTCGTTGTAGTGTAAAATTTTTACAAATAGTTTCCAATAAAAAATAAAAATTCAAGTTTATATATTTTTTCACAAAATAAATGAAAGTTCAAAATATTTTTTATACATTGTTTCTCGTATGCATACATGTCTTTAAAAATTCGGATCAAAAATTGTATGTCATTAATTTTTTAAACAAATCGAAAAACAAAGTTTTACAAAAATCGGTTTTCACATTAATTACTTAAAAGGATATGATTTTTTATAAGTGCCCCAGCGAGCATAAACGTTAAAGAACGTTATTAGAACGGCTCAAAAACGTCCTAAGTCAGTCCGAATAACGTTCCTTAAACATATAATGTTCCAGAGACGTTTTAAGGACGTATTTGGAACATGAAACGTTTTCAGAACATTATTTGTTCTGACTTAGGGCAGTTTTTAAAACGTTCAAATAACGTCTTTTGACTTGTACGTCCAAGGAACGTTTTTAGAACATTCCAATTACGTTCTTAAATTTCGTGCCCACTGGGGCCTCACTAGTGGGAATAGCGTACTTGAAAGATAAATGGTACATCTGCAATTAACAATGACCTGGAAGAATCTAAACGTGTAGAAGATATTCAGTTGTTTTTAAAAGAAGAATTTATCTGTGGAGTTCCATGCAAGTTTTTTCTTTAATGGTTAGATAATTTTTTTAATAAGAAAATGTATTTTTTAAATAATATTCAACAAAAGCATTTTCAATCCGACACAATAATCAAATCACAAATCTGTTTTCGAATACATTGAATTTCATAAATGTTTTAAATTATGTTTGTGCATTAAGTCTAAAAAAATCATTATCATTACCAGGTGCAAACAATTCCAGATAGTTTTAAGTTTTTGCTTTTACAATAAAATAGTATAATAGATATATAAAACTTAGGTTTTCGAGTAATTGAGGAAACTAGTTATTGATACATATTAAGAATATGTAAAAATCGTTACACCTTTCACTCGAAAAAATAAATTTTCAAATTATAAGAATGAAAAATGGATGAGCAACTGGATAAGAATTGGGTTTTCCGCTCCTAAACACCACAATTTACAAATTTTATATTTTCATCACCCTGAAACATTGTAATTAATAACCACAGACTACTTCAATAATTTTTGGTGAATTTTCTAAAATTTAGTATATAGAAATAATTTTATTTTTTGTTATCCAGTTGTCATTCTTATATTTTTATAAATTCCTTCATTACAGTTGCGAACATTTCTCGAAATTTTTGCATATCAATGAATACGTATATTGCACATATTTAATAGGCCCAAAAAAAAGCCTTACTATATTTTCGTGAGTTTATAAAAAAATACGCTGTTTTAAAATTTATGCGATGAAAAACTGGATAAGTAAAATTATGTTTTTCCCCCTTCCAGGCAATCAAATTTTTTCCTACTGTTTTCATAACTTCATTCAGGGTGTTTACTCAACTAAAAAGCCTAGAAAACCTGAAAATATCAGGGAATTTTTTTTAAAGTCATGTACATTTTTCGGCCGGCGTGCTTACATTTTATTTTCAGAACGCAATCATAAAAATGGCGTGTTTTCATGTCTCCATAGACAAACGCAAAAGTACGCGTTTTGAGTGGTGTCTGGCGGTGCGTTGAATGAGTTACAAAATAGGGTTCAGTAAGCACGGCATGACGTAGAATTCAAAAAAGAGCTTTGTTTGAGCGTGCTTCGTGTATTTTCTTAACGCTAGAGAAAGACCGTGGATGACAAAGATAGAAGGAGAATTCATAGCGGATTGGTGAGTCGATGTTTCTAACGAAGAGTATAGCGTGTTCCTATCGCCTCGCACATTATACTTTGTTGTCTCATTCACGCTCGTTAGAACAAAAATGCAGTAGAGCTCATGCGTACCTTCATCGACTCAAAACGTGATTTTGCATTTTTCCATGGAGATAATGAAATCACGCCATTTATGATTTTGTGCTGAAAAGTATCGTTCGTGATTCCTGTGGACTGACGTCTCTGGGTCGGGCACCTACGGCGCCCTTACCTACGACTCGTTACAAAAACATTGCGCTCGTTTCAAAAAGGCCGTCAGTCCACACTAGTCACGAAATGTACTATTTTGTGAACAAAAGATATAAACTTGAGTTTTTACTGTTCATTGAAAATTATTTGTAAATATCTTACAATATAAAAAAGAATTCTATTGAAAGGCATTAGATAAGAAATTAAAAAATATATTTTTCAACTGAAATTAGTTTACCAATAAAAATATTTTTTCAAAGTCCATGGTAATCAAATTAATATTATTCCTTTCCTTTTTTACTGGTGCGTTGTAGCTCGTTTTTTTTTTTAGAACGGATCAGGGAATGAGCTTTAAGCTCTCATTCAGGCTTTCTCGTAAAGTATTTTCACTTGTCATAAGTGTTTAACAACTTTTCAGAGAGGGAAAAAACCATTGTTTGTTTTTATTTTGACTTTGTGACTCCATTTTTTCTTAAAAACATGACGTGAAAAATTATTTTTGTTTCGAAATTCATTATCTACGCGGAAAACCCTATAGTAATGATATGACTTTCTTTTGATCACAAAATTAGTAATTAAATCAAAATAAATAATTAACTAATCGATGTCTTTCAATAAAAAAAACATCACGTGTGGCCTAAACTACGACCCAAGACAGATTTATGTGTAAACATCTTCGGTAAACGTTAACTGAAATTGAAATCTTACATAAAGAAAATAATAACTCACGCACCTGTAGGAGAATAAAAATTTATTTTCTCTTATATGTAATGTCGTGCAAAAGTTTCTGGACATATTCTATTTTCCAATAGGTTGAACAAGCACCCTAGTTTTAATAATAATAAACTGTAGATTTTGTCTCAATTATTGCATGAAAGGTGATAAAAGATCATCTAAAACAGGAGCTGCGGTGTAATGTACCGTTGGAGATGCGGTGACTTCAGTTTTGACGCAGAAGAAACAAATTTTTCTCGGTATACATTGAGAGAGTAGCGCTAGCACGTTGCACTTGTATCCTATGAACGCTATGACGATTGCAATAGCAAGGTAACCAAGGTAGTGTACCCAGTTAGTCGCATGTTCACTCCAGGTACGTGTTCGTCTGTCCCTACTGACTTCATCTACTGCGTTCTTGATGTCATCGACCGATTGCTTTAGATTGTTTAAATTAAAGGGCCTAATTTCCTGAGTTAGCGGTATTAACTTATCTTTTATAGAATCTAGTTGATCATCAGTATATGGTAGCGATAAGTTCTTTCTATAGCTTATTTCTTTGACGAGAGTATTTGTTGAACTTAATTTCAATACAATGTTCAATCCGTTCAGTATACATTTTTCTTTGCTTATAATTTTCGTTGGACTCTGAATTTTAATTTTATCGTGTCCCGATTCACACAGCACAATGTCAGTGATTTTAAAGGCGGAATATTTACATTCGTCACTGATACTTTTCACATTCGTTCTTAATATGCTATTTTCACAACTATTCGTTTCTGACATCAAGTAAGTGGGTTGCATTCGTTTGCACATTTTAATTTCGCCATAGTGTTTACAATTATCTAAAGATATTCTGTCGGTCGGTACGTATGTTGTGTGTCCCTGCCCCATAAGTAGGTATTCGTAGTCTGGAATTATTGCCAGGAAGACAGAACGGATTTGTTTGGGAATAGGTATTAAATGCTTAATTTCGTAAGTGAAATTGATTGAAACCGATTCTTTAAAATAGCCACGTTAATTGTTGAGATGTCGATAATATGTTGAAAGTTAGACTTCTTCAAAGGGATGGTGTATTTAGTGTTGAATTTATCTTCAAACTCTTTCATTTCGCGTATTAGGACTCTTGGTGTTAGAAGTTGAGGGTGAATTATTCCGGTTTTCCCGTCATTTTTTGCATCTATCAATAAGTCAATATCTTCACTCAACTCATCGACTATCATCATGCAGACTGTCATTTGATTTGAAATCGCGATACTTTGGGTGTTTCGGTTTGTACCGTTCGCCCGCTGGTTCAAGCGGTTAACGCTTTCCTGACTATGTAACTCGAGAGTCTTAAAATCAGTAGATGCTGAGTTTAACAAAAGTTTAATGGTTCTAGTTTGATTGGATATGCTTTGTGACAATATTTTATGGTTGTTAAACAATTTATCAAGTTCTTCGGTAATGTAGGTCATATCCTGTGAACTGAGAGTTCCAAAAACTGTTTTTGAAATGTCACCTACAAAATTGAAAAATCCTCTCTTAACACGGGTTCTACCTAATAGCTGGTCCAGCAGATTTTTCTGGTTTTCTAAACGCTCTATACGCGAGTTGATCAACTTGAGCTCAAATTCTTCACGGCAGTCATTGCAGAGGTTTTACGCAGCCGCATAAAGTTGCAGCAATGAGACGAATCGTTCCTCTATATTATCTGTACCTATTTCAAGTATAATGTTCCACGTTTCGTCATACAGACTGGCTTGTCTCAGTTCTTCAGAATAGATAATTACTCCGTCCAGGTTAGTTGTAATGACTTCCGCTTCGACTGCACTCAGTAGCCACAAGAGTAATAGTGCCGAATTCATCTGCAAAATTATTGGTAATAAGGCATAAGTTGATTGGCGTATATCCTAGTTCGCTTGTCGTTAAAAAGTACAGTGTAGTTGTTGTTTTCTTGTTTCTCTACAATTACTGCTGGTCCTTTCCATGAAGGAGAGAGTTTGTTATCTTGATGGTTGTTAATAAGTTTAACAAGATCTCCGGGTTCATAGATTCCCTGCGGTATGGCAATTCTCGAGTCTTGCAGTTTTTTATACTTCAGTTTCTGTGTCTCTATTTTGTCCTTAGCTTTCTTGAGGTAGTGTTCATGTCTACGCTTCCATAGGTCGAGTAGTTCTTCATACTTGACGTTAGGTGTTGTGCTTAGCATTGAGGACAAATTGGCCTCTCTTCCAAAGGTCAGTTGGAAGGGTGAGTGTCCTGTACCGTCATGCTTCATAGTGTTGTACGCCATGCAGCTTATTTTCAGATTTTGATCCCATTCAGTGTTATGGTCCTCGATGCTTGTTTTTAATAAATTTTGAATCGTTGAGTGGGCTCTCTCGAGGGTTCCGTTGCTTTGTGGGTGATAAACTGTAGTTTTAATATGTTTAATTCTAAACAGGTTCTCAAAGTTCTGTACCAGTTCGGATATGAAATTTTGTCCTTGATCTGTTAGGATATTTGTAGGTGCGCCGAATAGGTATATGTAATGATCAGATGACAATTCTATAATGCTTTCTGATTCCGTGTTCTTAAGAGGTATTAAGATCAAATATTTTGTGAGCATATCTTGTATGCTTAGGATGTATTCATTCCCTGATAGAGTCAAAGGCAATGGACTGAAGATATACATAGTTATTTTGTCGTTAGGGTTGACAGGCGTGTCTGGGATGATTGCTTCACATTGTCTTTTAATTCTTACCGTCTTTTGTAATTGGCATATGGGACATCGTTTGATGAAATTAATAATTTCTTGTTCCATATTTTTCCATTCTTCAAGGGTTCTGGCTCGTTCGATAGTTTTGTTTTCCCCAAAGTGTTTAGCAGTAATTGATCCGTGTGATTCTCTTATGATTGGTCCCTTTTCATCTTGAGTAAGTTCTGTACTTGGCATGTAGCACGTGTGAAACTGCTGATCTTCATATTTGTGGCTCAAGAAGTGGGGGTAGTCCCTTATTTTCACTTTTTCTGAAGGCGTGATCATTGGATCAATAAAGTGATATCGTGAAATAGTTAGCTTAGAGGTCATGGCATCTTTATTTATCTTATCTAATACTTTCAGCCACTCGGTCTCGTTGAATGGAGGTAACTTATATAGGGATGTCTCCTGACTTCCTTTCCGTTCTTTGGATATGGTTCGCCAGAGCTTTCCACCTGCGTTAGGTTTCACATTTTCCCTACTGGGTTTCCTATTAGTCATCCACTTTTTATATTCTCTGTGCAAATTTTCTCTTTCATCCGTTAACCCTTCGTCAACTGAGATGAGTAGATCTGTATCCATGCGATGGCGAAAATAACTTGTTGATGGTTGTGTTAACATCCAGATCAACTTCTTCTGGTGTATTTTGTAGAGAATCTTCTTCTTGTTGAACTGGAAATAGTCTAGATAGACAGTCTGCAGCTTTATTTTCTGACGTGTTCGACAGTGTAAAGACATTCTTCCAAACGTAATCTCCACCGTAACAATCGTGAAGAGGGATCTTTCACGTTATGTAGCCATATTAACGCCTGATGGTCCGTTTGGATTGTAAAATTTCTTCCAAAAAGGTACTGTCTTAACCTTTTGCATGCCCAAACTATTGATACCAATTTCTTTTCCGTTGTATTATAATTGATCTCGGCTTTGTTTAACGTCCTTGATATGTAACAACAGGGGTGACCGTTTTGGGATAATACTGCACCTAGTCAGTGATTAGATGCGTCTGTCGTTAAGGTGAATTTCTCCTTGTAGTTTGGAAATCTCAAAACCGGTGCTGAGCATAATAGTTCTTTTATTTGCTCAAAAGATTCTTGACAATTCGTCGAACAGTCAAAAGTTGTCTCCTTTTCCATTAGATTTATAAGAGGCTTACAAATTTGAGAGAAATTTTTTATAAATTTTCTATAGTACCCTGCGAGTCCTAAAAAGCTCTGAACTTGGGTGACATTCTGTGGTGGTTTAAAATCTCGTACTGCCTGTATTTTTGCAGGGTTAGGTTTTACGCCGTCCTCAGTTAACAAATGTCCTAAATATTCGAGTTCCGGGCGTAAATACTCGCACTTGTCAGGCTGAAGTTTTAATCCCGTTTCTCTGAGTCTGTCAAATAGGCTTACTAGGTTCTCGTTGTGTTATTTTAATGTTGAGCCGAATACGACAATGTCGTCGAGGTAAACAAAATATTTTTTTCCTACCAATCCTCTCAGGGCATTGTCCATCATCCTTTGGAAAGTAGCAGGAGCATTTTTGAGTCCAAAGGGCATTCTTATAAATTCAAAATGTCCTTCTGGTGTTGAGAATGCTGTATACTTTTTGAGGTCTCACTCATTGGGATTTGGTGAAACCCAGAGCTGAGGTCGAAGGCTGAAAAGAATTTTGCCTTCCCTAATTGTTCCAAAATGTCTTCAATGATGAGCAGTGGATAAGCATCTTGTTCATTCTGTGTCTTCGTTTACCTTGCGAAAATCGATTACTATTCGCCATTTCTTCTTACCAGAAGCGTCTTCCTTTTTTGGGACAACCCAAATCGGTGAATTAAAGGGTGATTTTGAGTCTCTTATGACACCTTTTTCCTTCAACTCATGCATTTGTGTTCTTATTTCCTATTTGTGGCATTCAGGAGGACGATATGATTTTAAATTTACTATTTTTCCGGTCTTTAAAATTATTTCATGATCCACTAGATCGGTACATGGAAACAGGTCTCCCTCGAGGTTGTAAATATCACTGTACGCTGCTATTATTTTCCACAATTTAGGAGCTTCCACTTTTTCTACGTGCTTCAATCTATTCTTGCTTGATAAATCTTGAACTCTTTTTTCCTAGTTTTTTTCCTCCGAAGTAACGCTCATTCTATTCGTTTCTTTAATTTGCTCTATTGATTCGTACTCGATTTTTTGTGGTATTATCAACGGGTCTTTGCCATAATTGTACAGGGGTACTACTAACTCTTTGTTTTATATTTTGTAAACACCGTCAGGGATTGATTTGTGATTTTCTATCTAAATATCTTGATCTTTGTCAATAACTTTTATCCGGGTTATTGGTGCTGTATTACCAGGTAAAAATGTAACGTCCTCATAAAGGGATAACTTTTTCTTGTCTATGTAAAGGAAGTCCTTAGTTAAATGATATTTATCAAACCTGTTAAAAAAGGGCAGGCCGATGATACCTTCCTCTCGTAAGGGGAAATCATCATCAATTATATGGAAGAGATGCAGTTTTCCTAAATATGGTATTCTTACCGCTTGATTTGAATGATGTATATCTCTCTCCATGGCAAAATCTTTTTTCATATAAAATGGTGTTCTTTCTGCTGGGACTTCCGATTTCCTCATAAGATTTATCGCGGCTCCGGAATCAACTAAAAACCTGGAGGAACTTCCGTCTGAGTGTCTTCCATATATGGATTGTAATCCTCCGCTGATTGCTGAAACTCTGCAGATTCCCCGTAGTGGTCGATCTGGTTTTGCTCTTCCTCTGTTACTTCGTAACATTCTAATGGGTTTTGTGAATCCCCCATGTCCAGAATATTCCTCACTCCCGGTGGTCTTTTCTGGTTCGCTCCGTTTTGAAAACCCTGTTGCCTGAGTTTAGTTGAGCATTGTCTCTCAAAGTGACCTGGTTTCTTATAATAGTTGCGGGTCATTTGCATTCTTTGCTGTAAGGGCAATCCATGGTTAGGAACGTCGGAGGGTTGGTTCCGCATTTGTGGTTGCTGGTTTCGTGCTGTGGGCGGTCCCGTGCTTCTCATCGGCAGTCTGTTGTTGTGGGGTTGTGGCGGTCGAGGTGCCGTCAAGACTTTTGTACGGAAACGTTCTCTGCACCACACTTCTGCTTCAAGTGCCTCCTGCAGAGCTTCATTCAAAGATCTTGGCTTTAAAGGTCGCACTTGATTACAAACATCTTCTCGGAGGTTCATTACGTATCTTTTAGTAGCAGATTTTTCCTCCATTTGTAGAGCTAATTTGCGCTCTATTCCGGATGAGTATTCTAAATGAATAGTATAAATTAACTCGTTATAGGCAATTCTGTATCTTCGATTATAATTTTGTACGGTATCGTTATTTTGCTGTATAACTTCTAATCTGCTTCTACAAGTTTCCAAGGTAGTTGTAGTTGCTAAATTCATCCTAAGGGCACTGTACAGAACATCTGAGCTTCGCACGCTTAACAGTGTTGACGAAGTCGTGCACACCAACGTCATCGTGTCCATTGAGAACTTCTACCGTGCGGATAATCTCCTTTGCCTGAGAGAGAGGTTCAAAGTTTTCTATCGCTACTCGTTGTCTCGCTCCTAGGTTGCCTCTCTGTGTGGTACCATGAGCGGGTGGCATGTGACTCGCACTTGTGCGAGTGAAGGAATTTGAGGGTTGCCTTTCTTCTGTGTTGCATCTGTGTGTGGTGTCGTGCACGGCTGTAGGCGGCTGGCTCGAATTCGACGGTTGTCTCGCTGCTGCGTCACAGCTCTGTCTAGTGTCATGCGGGGATGCAGGCAACTGGTTCGTATCGGCTGTTATGGAATGCGTTGGTTGGTCACTGGGCCCAAAGTTCCCTGTTGTTTGCATTGCTGTTACACTGCTGTTTGGCTCGCTTCTCGGTGTATTGTTATGTGCAAGTGGCATTGACTGGCACTCTCTGTCACTCACTGTCGGCTCTCATGGTCCGTTGCACATCCTCGATTAACTGCAATTTACTCAGGATCAGCAATAGTGGCTCCGTGGTTTCACTGTTGAAATTTTCCCTAATATCTTCTGATGACATGGTGGGGGCGGTTTCAAACGGATTGTCTAATCCGAGTGAACCGCTATTAGAATCCGAAGAAGTATCTGTTTGTGTGTGGTATTGTGTGCTAAGATTTTCCCTATAGGCGTGGAACGCCAGTTTGTCCTGATTGCGAGTGTCGGGTGTAAATGTCGCGAATCGCGTTACTAATTTTACAATATTTGGTATATTGTAAACCCTTCACTTGCAGGATCGTGCTACAACAATGCCCCGAAGTTAATTCAGAGTAGATCGTCGGTTTATTAGAGGAGATAGAGGACGTGGAGCACCAACGTCGTACCTACTGACGCCAGCCTATTCACCGAAATATTTCCTCACTTAGCCTTATCGAAAACGCCGATGCAATTCAATCACCGTTCGATTTATGCGAGAAGGACTTATCTACTGTGTAAATATCTGAACAAGATTCGTAACTATCTTAAAATTAAACAATGCTTACTTTTTTTTCTCCTGTCGTCTTGTTCCGTGTTGAACCGGGCGTGGCTCGATAATGCGTTTCTTACAGAGGCTTATCGCTTGGTTCAGCGTGCTCTCTCCGGGATGGGAAGATCGTCAGATCTTTTACCAAGGTTCCGTGGATGCCTTGGGAGTCTCGGCTTCTGGTGGTCGTTGCCTGGGCTGCGAACAGAATCCGTAGAGTCCTGGTTCGAGTCGAAGATCCTCCCAGTGGGCACGAAATTTAAGAACGTAATTGGAACGTTCTAAAAACGTTCCTTGAACCGTTATTTGAACGTTTTAAAAACTGTCCTAAGACAGACCAAATAATGTTCTGAAAACGTTTCATGTTCCAAATACGTCCTGAAAACGTCTCTGGAACATTGTATGTTTAAGGAACGTTATTCGGACTGACTTAGGACGTTTTTGAGCCGTTCTAATAACGTTCTTTAACGTTTATGCCCACTGGGCTCGTTGTTTGAAATTACTGGGAGTGTTCCGTAGATACTTATTCCCCAGGATATCGTGAACGGGATCCTGGCAGGATCGCCAATTTTGTAATGGTCTTGAGAATAATGGACCTTTTCTTTGTATGAATGCCTGAACTGTGAGACAGGACTTTTTTATTGAATATTGATCTTTACTGCTAAACGGTAGGAAGCAGACTAACTTCCTACACAAGGGATTCGTTACGCAACCACGTCACGCTAAGGCCCATGCCTAGAAGAAGAAGTGGGGAGAATAGCCGATGTTGTTACAGTAAGTCGTGGAAAATCATTATTTTCGAGATATTAATTCCAGAGAATAATAACTTGTTACATTATGAGGGAGAAAACATTGTTTAAACACATAGAAAATGTTTAAATAATGACCAATTATCTAAAAAACCAAACATATCCTTCGAGTGAGAAGGGGGAGGGAGGGGGGGGGCTGAGGGGCTCCTTTCGGTGGGTGAAGAGAAGCAAGCCTCCGGTCTGTGACATAAGACACAACGCGTGTGTCAGAGGCTTGCGTGACACTTTCCAGCCATGGTTTCATTTGAATCAGGCGCGACTCCCCATATCGAGGTCTAAGATGTTCACACATCAAAAAATCCTTTCTTTGATCAATTTAGACTTCAATTTCAACCAGCCTGGACAGTAGGGTGGTCCGAATTTTTTTCTTGAATTTTCATGCATATCACCCGGAAATTTGTTCTAATCTACACAAAAATAAATCCAATTTTTTTATTTTGGAAATAATTATATTAGATCAATCTAGTTGAAACTCAATGGTTTTTTTGAATGAAAATTATTCCTGATACATTAAATACGATTTTATGCTGATAACTAGATGTTCACATAAATTGTTTAAATAATTTATTATTGTTTTTAGCCATTTTCTAAAATAGAGTTAGAAAGACGCGGTTTTTTTTTTTAAATTTCCACTTTTCGTCCAATTATCAATCAGAGTGAGATAATAATTATTGTTAATTAACATAATTATTTGAACAATTCATTATTATTTTTAATTATATTCTCTTCGAATAATGCTGAAAAATTGCAGTTTTTTCAAAAAATTTCCACTTTTTGTCCAATTTTTAATTAGAGTGAAGCAAATGATTTTTGAAAGTTGACAAAATGAATTGTTTAAACAATTTATTATTATTGTTAATAATATTCAATTTGATTAATGCTAGAAAGTTGCGGTTATTTCTCAAATTTTCCAATATTAATCTACTTTATACTTGGTGTAAATTGATAATTAATTCAATTTAGCAAAAATAATTATTTCAACAAGTCATTATTGTTTATAAATATCTTCTTCTTCATTAATGCTAGATAGTTGTGGTTTCTTCTGAAGTTTTTAACTTTTTATCGACTTTTTACTTAGTAAAGTAATAAATAATGCAAGATAACAAACATAGTTGTTTAGACAATTTATTATTGTTTATAACTATCTTCTCTAAGGTAAGTGGTAAAAACTTGCGATTTCAACTGTACTCAAACTTTTTGTCCACTTTTCACTTAGTGAGGTAATAATTATTGCAAGTTAACAAACATGCTTATTTAAACAGTTAATTATTGTATATAGCTATCTTCTCTTTATTGGAAAGCGTAAAAAAAAAATTTGGAACTGCACATATTTTAATATAAGCTCCTCCCCCTCCTTCCCTGGAGAAAGCATGTCTCGCCGATTATAATTTACATATATACAGATTAAAAAGAGCTCAAACAAATAATTAATTGATTATAACATTTCACTGGGCAAGGCAGACTTACTGCAGTCAGGAAATTGCTTCCGGTACTCTGTTACCACTTGTAGTAAGTATTGCTTCTGACCTTGTCTCTAGTAAGAAGGGAATCAAAGTCAGATATCAATTTTACAAATATCTGTTTTATTTCAGAAAAATATATTTGAAAAAAAAGAGATTGTTTAAAATATGATTCTCCCTAATGCTTATTTATTATTTGTTGATAACTAAGAAGGCAAAGCAATGTAAGAAATGTCAGAAAAAACCGCAATGCCAAAACCAATGCATTTTTGGACCACCCTACTGGACAGTCTCTACGAGATCACTGGAGCTGAAGTCTGAATATACTATACATAGCGGAACACAGAACTTATCAAAGAAATACCGCAGGTTTGCCAAGACTGAAATATCAAATTTGGAAATTATTTCTAAAATATTCAGAGTGGACGTAAAAATCTTTGAAAATACTGAAAAATATTTTTATTTTTTCGTGCTCTATTTGGTGTATCCACATTTTCTTTAATGTTATTATTATTATTTTATTAGGAGACATTAGGAAAGTGTCACAGGATTCGGTAACACGTAAATCATACGATGCAAATTTTGGAAAATTTTGTTAACCTACGAACAAATAACATTCTTGTGCATTTTTGAACATTAAAAAAGGAATAAATTTTTCTATTTGGTTTATATTTTTAAAGTGATTATTTTTGCGTTATCTCAATTTAATTGAGCTCCTTTAGAACTAAAATATTGATCTATAACCATAATTTTTTATTTCAATTTTTTTTCGGTTTTAATTGAAGGCAGCTGTGACTTGGTTCGTTAAATGTGATAGGGGTAGTTCCTAGGTGATGTGGAATATTACTGTGGGGGTAGATATATTAAGTGAAGTCTTGAAAAATTGTCTGTGGTGGTTTTAGTTGTAGGCAGCTGACACGTGGTTCGTTAAATGTAATATGGGAAGTTCTTAAGGATTCTTGAATGCAGGGTTTGGTAACATGCGTCAGGGGTGTTTTTTTTTCTTGCTTTTTTGATTATTACTGTAGGGATCTGGGTATAGTTTAGAGTTTTGCGAAGGTGACTATAGTATGATTTTTTGCAATTGGAAATTTTTCGGCAGTGTATTGTGAACCCCGCCAAAACATTGACTTTTGACTTATATTTGTTTGTTTGATATCTATATTTTTAATTAGGGATAGGTGTTAGTGTCATGGGTTGTTTTCGGACAATTTAATTTGTTATTTTTAGTGAGCTCAAAACTAGCTCAGACCTACGGTATATGTTTTCTCGTACTTAGTCCATATCTTTTTCTTTGGGTTTTTTTTAAGGATTAGGGTTGATTTATTGAAATAATAGGTGAGTTTTTTGGGGAGCCAAAAACAGCCCGCAGTTCAGATAATCTTACATGTAGGCTGGATGTGTAAGTTATTTTAAGGGTAATTTTTGGGAGACAGGGGTTGTTTTTTGGAAAATCATTTTTGCAGTTTTAGGGAAACCAAAAAAAGACCAAAATTCTGGCGCTGTTGATTTTTTTTAATTTTCTGTAGTGGAGGTGCTGGCTACCAGCAACTCCACCACAAAAGTCTATTTGTTCAGAAAAATAAAAGAGCCAAAAAATCGGTATTGGTGCCTTAGAAGAGCCACAACAAAGCCGAAAATTCTGATATGCTTACAATTCTGATATGCTTAATATATTAGTTTGAGTGCATATTTTATTTTGAGCGTAGTTTTCAGGAGATAGGGGTTGCTTTTTGAAAATTAATTTTTGCAGTTTTGGAGAGCTAAAAAAAGCCCAAAAATCTGGTGCTGTTGATTAAAATTTTTTTTTTTAATTTTCTGTAGTGTAACACGTCTAAACATTTTTTTCTGTGGCCTGACGCCGAAAAGCAAATTTTGGGAATGGCCACTGTCTGTCTGTATATCTAGCAAGACCCGTTTTTTGGTTCTAGCATCGAAAATACTATGAATGAATAAAAAATTCTAATTTTGAGCCAAACGGCGTGAGA
The DNA here is from genome assembly GCA_932195095.1 of Andricus curvator. Lineage (NCBI taxonomy): Eukaryota > Metazoa > Arthropoda > Insecta > Hymenoptera > Cynipidae > Andricus > Andricus curvator. Next base: position 94,778 of record CAKNYM010049887.1, read on the forward strand.
TACTGAAAATGGTTTCAAGGAAGAATTGCAGCTTTTGAAAAGTTCTGCAAATTTGATTTCAACCGTTTTTCATAGGACTCGTCACTTCGGTTTTATTTATTGAAAGTACTATGAAAAAGTCGCAAATTCAAATTTTGAGCTGAACGATGCTAAATACGGTAAAAAGTCTCAACGAGGAATTTCAGATTTTAAAGCGCCCTAAAAAATGTCTAGAAAATTCAAAATATGAAGATGCACACAAAAACTGGGATCCAAAAGAGATTTTTTGGATAAAATTGAATTCAAGTATTCATAATTATTAAAATAAACAATTGGGAAAGCATTTCGATTGCAATAAATATATATCGAAATGACTAGACTATAATGGCTCATAAAATAACTTTTAAAACCGGAGCAATTATCATGCTTATCAGAGGTATCAATGATGGACTTTGTAGTGGAACAGGATTACAAATATTTAAACTAGCAACATAAATCCAATATAAAAGTATACTGGAAGTGAAAAAGGAAATATACTGTTATATACGACTATTCCTCACCAAAATATTATTTCGAAATTGCAGATCTAAAATTCTTCATAAACTTAAATTCTATCTAAATAATTAACAATCGTTTTTATTTCAATAGTTGCGAATTTTTAAAGTGTTTCAGAGTAACGAAGAATAATTAGTATTTAAAATTTAAGAAACCGAATTCAGAATAAATAAAAGTTTAAATTCCTTTTAAAAGTTTAAATTGCAATTGCAATAAATAAGTCACTAAGTTGAAGCTAAAAAAATCAAGCATATATTTTAAAATACAATACAATAATATTTTACATATATTATAAATTACACATAAATTTTAAGGTGTATATGTTAAATTCTGTATATTATATGTAAATTGGTTACTTTCACGTAGTACATTTTCGAAACAATTTCATCTTAATTGTTTCTGTAAAACTTTACTTAATTTTTATTTTTAAATTATAAGGGGAACATAAATATTACAATTTAAATTTTTATAAATTTGGCTCAAAAGGCATTATCAGGTTTAAGTAATTTTCTTATGAATTTTTGAAAATTTGGAATATAGATTCATCAAAGTGTTATCTAATGGCCTGTGCAATTAGAAACAGGATGACTATTCCAAAGTTACCTTAATTGCTAAACTTCTCTTACGAATTTTAGAAGAAACTGAGGAAACATAGAAGGACAGAAAAAAGAGTTTCTGTGAACATTTCAGAACCAGCTTTCATCTCGTTCATGAAGGAGAGCCTTGAAAATATGAAAGAACAGAGATGTTCGATACCGCTTTCTATGAATTTACCCTGTTAATACCTTGAAAGTCCAATGAAAAAATATTTGAAATAATTCACTATTTTAAATTGAATAAATATTAAACAATAGTTTAGTATAAATTAATAAGAACTAGAAGTCAAAAATGAGAACTAGTGACTGGTCTCTTGGCAAGCAAACGACCATTTTATTTTAAACTAAATAACATATCTTGCCGAAATCAATGATACGCAATTACATTAATTTGTATTTATAATGTTGTTGTGAACAAGCCTTTAGAACGCTTAATGGTTATTAGGCAGAGCACTAAAACCATGTTGTCAACTACATTAAAAAATAATAATTAATAGAATAATATTATTCAAACGAAGACAAACTTGAACGAAACTTCAATCGGCCAGACTGTCGTACTCTGATATATTTTCTGTCGTTTCCTAAAATTTAAGCAAGATATCCTTTTTACTTTCAAAATATGTATGCGGACGAAAACATACGGGGAAAACGGAAATTCATGACGTCATTGTGTACTATTTCCCTTTGAAAAAGTGGTAGAAGTTTAGTTGGCCCGGCCGATGGAAATGGTTATCTACCATTTCGCCATCTGGTGACAAAGTACTTTTCCCGTCTATTTATGATTGCACTCGCTTTAGTTCTGACCATTTGCATACCAAGAAGCCACAAACAAGTCTTATGTAGGGTGACCAGATGCCCAAGTGGAAAAAGGAGGACATACACCCCCCCCCCCCCCCATAATAAGACCAAAATTAAATTTTTTTTTAGACAATCAATTTTTTTAAATGTTTATTTGCCGACACGTGCAATGAAATATAATTAATACATTCAATTACTTATTGAAATTAGCATATTTTCCAGAAAATGTTATGAAAAGAAGGCAAATTTTTTGTCTTGTGACCAAAAAGTAGGACATTTTATGGGTTTTCCAAAATTCAGAAGGACAGGAGGACAAGCAAGCGAAAAGTAGGACATGTCCTCCTAAATGAGGACGTCTGGTCACCCTAGTCTTATGTGTATTCTCAACAAGAATTCACCAACAAGTCTTATGTCTATTCTCAACGACCTGGAGATGAATGTCCAGAACCTGCATATTGAGTTCCGTAAAAAGCACGTTCATGATTTTGATTTTCATAACCTTGTTTTCCATACGGGGGATGCGTTACTTGCTTTTGAAGACTTCTATGACGGTAGGGAAATTTGATAGTCATGGTTTTTCTGGGCATTGGTATAGGCTCTTCTGGTAAAGTACTTGATTTTATTGATGCTAAAATATTGAAGGTTAGCGATGATACCTGAACATTTCCTCTAGAAATATCTTCTGTAAATACTGGAAGACAGTGACGCCCTATGATTGCTCCTAAGATGGTAGTTCCTTCTACTCCAAATTTAACAGGTCCTTCTAATAAATGATACTTTCCGTCTATACCCAGGTAAGAATTAATAGCAGGATATTCAGGTTTGGTCTCCTCCTTAGGCAACTTGGTGTACCCATTATTATTCCACCCTAACCTTTGTTTCCACATCTGTGAACTTAATTCTGCAAGAAATAACAGAAAGTGATTTTATAAAATATTCAGATTCATGCAACAAATTTTTGGAATCAGTAATACAGTAATCCAGAAGCAGGACTGAGGAATTTTAGAAAATTCAATTTTTTATAAAAAAATAAATGCATCAATTTACACTAAATAGGAACAATTGAAGCCACGGCAGAGACAACGTTGGATTAACACAAGTTTTGTGTTTATGAAGTTCAAAAGATTTATTCTTTTTTTTATAACTATTGTTCTACTCCGCGGAAGCGCTGTAATCGCTACAGTGTAAACGATAATTTTAAAAGTAAATTCAGAAAGAAAAATCAAAATTGTCAAGGTTATTTACTTTGGACCCATCTAAACCTCAAAAGTATAGGTGTCTTTCCAAATCTAACTTTAGAACTTTTAATCAGGGATGAAAGAAGAAAATTGCGTTTGCTTAGGTGTCGAAAAAAATTTGGTAAATTTTGAAATTAATGATTCTTTCTTTAAAAATAATGTTTGGTATTACCGACTCTCGACGTTTTACGACTCACACTTAAATTTTCTTTGTATTTACGAATATAAAAAAGCTTTACCAGCCTCTCTGTACACGGAAAAAAGTTATTTAGAGTTAATATTTTTTGTTGACAGTTTAGCCATTGCAGCACCTTCGCGAAATAGAAAAACAGTTTCAAAAGAAGAATAACCTTGTAGAATTCCATGGACACAAAACTTGTGTTGATCCAACGTTATTTCAGCCGAGGATTCAGTTAATAGATAAAAAGGGATTATGTGTTGGATTTTATAATGTTAATAAATAATTAATTATGTTATAAACGTTAATAAACGATTGTCTTCTTTAGCTATTAGTGATAGAATATATAAATAAATAGATACATTTTTAAAGAAATCAATAACAAATTCTTAGTAGGTATAATATTCGTCTCACTGATAAAAACTGATATACTTGTGTAAAAAAAAACATAATAACAACTGATTACCAAATTATGTTAGATCATTTGAAAGGCGGGCTATTTTGTAAAACTTGCTTATAACAATAACAATTGTTAATCCTGAAAGTGTCTCTAGCAATGTTTTTACTGATAAATTCTACATTGAAAAACACTCCAAAACTGATTTTACATGCCTGCACTCTACACAATCTTATTCGCCAAATTATATTCTAAACTCATTACAGTTAAGGAGATTTTCCTATGCTATCTTTAAGGAGGGGGGGGGGGGTACTTTGTAAAAACCATTTCTTTACGTGACATATTTTGAGGTCTGCGTATCACTAAAATATGAAAATTGAATAAGTGTTGCGCAATCTATTTTTTACTCTAGTACCTAGTACATGAAGAGTAAAAAAATTAAGTTACTTTATTGATGAATGTAACAGTATTACTTATATCCAATAATATTATAAATTCATGAAATAATAATGAATGAATAAACACAAACTACGTAATGTGTTTTCTGAAGTTTGCCCCCCCCCCAGCCCACTCCCACTTGTGCTGCTGTGAAATTTGCTCCGACCCCCCCCCCTGAATATTACTCAGATTTTATAAACGTAGGGGCGGAAAATACATAAAATATTAACTTTGTTAATTAAATGAACATGAAACCTTAATGAAATTAGCTTTAGAAAATAAAATGTGACAAGTTGGGCATGAAATGTCTTTCCCACATAGCACACTTCCCGAAAAAACCTGGTCTTTTCTTAAGACTTGGTCCAAGTGGCCCCGAGAAAAAACCAGGTCTGCCCTAGGTTTGGACCTATACTTAAACCCAGGTTAAAACATAGGTTCATGTCCGCCGCGATTTTTTGGTTTTTGAAAAAATGTAACAATTCCACATATTTTTTAAGGATCATTTGGTATTTTTAATAAAAATAGCGTAAATTAATAATAATCTAGGCAGAAATTGAATTCGTATTAAAATTGGTTATTTGTGTTAAAAAGTGGTGGGCAACAGCTGGTACTTTTTTTATTTCACTTTTGAAAAAATTGGGATTTTTAGGAAAAGAATTAAATTTTCATAATTTTTAAAATTCTTAAAAGTGCATGTATATATAAAACAAATTTATTTACTATGTTAAATCCGAAGATGTTAATTACCATCTTGGATTCTTGGACATCAAAAGGTATACAAACGGGCGGGCCGCCTCGCAATTTAATTCACTGTTCCAAGCTGAGGCGTTCTTATATCCTTGCCAATTAATCTCATTTGTGAGAAAGGGTAGCACCCAGCGCTGCGCACCGACCTAATGCGGAACTAATGCTCTCAATGGGCCTGCGCGGCTGAATGGGCATTAATAGCGGGAAATTTAAATCAGTGTCCCACACAGTATAAAGATGATATCACTTACAGCTTCCCAATCTGAATAAAGCCTAAAAATTGGAAAATATCATCACATACGTTTGTTCAAAAATATTTACGTAATGATCAGGAAGTATTTCAATTTATTAATTCAATTGCATTTAAGCAGGACAACATATATTAGGTTTTAATTGCATTGCAATACTGTGCATGTTTTAAACATTTAATTTCTAAGTTCAATTAAATCGGAGAGATCCAAACAGACAAATTTTTAATCCATAAACATTTTGCGCTACAAGTAAATGAAAAACGTAATAGCACGTATTAAAATACATTTAAAAATTCGAAGGTTCGGATCCACGCAAAGAAAATCAATTTTTTATGATATTTAGAGGTGGTGCAAGCCCCATGAAGTTTAATACGTATTTCCCATAAAAAAGGACGTTTTTGTAAATTTTATTCAGAATCCTCAATATTAGCTAAATCGAGTTGAAACTCAACATTTCTCTTCATAATTAGCCATAGAATACGAATAAAATATTACTTTTCAATTATGACCCCGATAAGTATATTTTATAGGGTCCCAAAAAAACTCCATAAGTGAAAAAATGGGTTCTGCGAGTTTTTGGCGCTAATTATGAATTTTGTTTGCGTTTTTCAAAATGCAAATTGTTTTGAATACATGAAATACTACTTTATACTGATAACTAGATGTTTCAATGAATTGTTTCAACAATTTATTATTATTTTTAGCAATTTTCTGTTAGAATGGATATAGAAAGTCGCGGGTTTTAAAAAAATGTTCTCCTTTTTGTCCAATTTTCAATTAGAGAGAGGTGACAGTTCATTAATTTTAGCTAACATGATTGTTTGAACAATTAATTATTGTTAATAATATTCCCTTAGAATAATTCCAGAAAATTGCAGTTTTTCCCCAAATTTTCCACTTTTTGTTCAACTTTTAATTAAAGTGAGGTAAATAATTAATTAAATTCAACGAAATTATTTGGTTAAACAATTTATTATTATTATTAATAATATTTAATTTGAATAATGCTAGTAAAGTTGCGGTACCTTCAGAAATTTACAACTATTTGTCTACTTTTCACATAACCTGAGTTAATAATTAATTAAACTCAACAAAAATAATTATTTGAACAAATTATTATTGTTTATTACTATCTTCTTCTTTATTAATGCAAAATATTTGCGGTTTCTTCTGAAATATTTAACTTTCTACCCACTTTTTACTTAGTAAAGAAATAAATAATGGACGTTAACAAACATAGTTGTTTCAACAATTGATAATTATTTATAACTATCTTCTCTTAGATAAGTGCCAAAAAGTTGCGGTTTTTTCTGAACTCTTGAACTTTTCCTCCACTTTTCACTTAGTGAGATAATAATTAATGCAAGTCAACAAACATGCATATTTGAACAGTTTATTATTGTTGTCAACTATATTCTCTTAGACTAATGTTAGAAAGTTGCTTTTTCTCTGAAATCTTTAGTTTTGCTTTGACTTTTTAATTATGAACAAATAATAAGTGAACCTCAAAAAGAATCATTTTTAAATAGTATTCTACTCTTTAAGTGAATTACTTTTTCTCTTTTCCCAATGTTTAAAAAAAAATTAATTCAAACAAAAAAGCTATCTTACACAGAAGAAAAAAACAAAGAATGGAATAATTAGGAGTAGTTGGGAAAACTAGGTGTGTAAATGACTTGTAAACGTTTTGTTTTAAATTACAACAAGAAGTTATTGCAAAGCGTAGAAGAAAAATTTGGAATTGAACATATTTTGATATCAGCCCCCCTCCAGCAAAATATATTCACGAAAAAGAAAGAGATTGTTTGAAATATGTTTCTCTGTGATGTTTATTTATCATTTGTTCATAACTAAAAAGGCAAAGCAAAGATAAACATTTCAGAAGAAACTGCAACTTTCTAGCACTTATCTGAGAGTAAATAGTTATAAACAATAATAAATTGTTTAAACAACTATTTACCTATTTTTACCTATTTACCTCACTAAGTAAAAAGTGGGCAAAAAGTTAAAAATGTAAAAAAAACCACAACTATCTGGCATTAATATAGATAAAGATTGTTATTAAAAATAATAATTTGTGATTCAATAATTATTTTTGCTCAACTCAAATAATTATTGAGTCACTTCAAGTGGAAATTAGACAAATAGTTAAAAAATTCAGAAAAAACCGCAACTTTCTACCACTAAGCAAAGAGAATATTATGAACAATAATTATAAATTGTTTGAAAAATTATTTTTGTTAACTCGAATTAATTATTACTTCACTTTAATTAAAAAATGGACAAAAGAGAAAAAATTCAAAACAAAAACCGCAACTATCTAGTTATAATATAGAAGAAAATCGCTATAGACAATAATCATTTGTTTACACAATTATTTTCACTTTTCACTTGAATATTAACTCAATTCAACTAAAAAGTGAAACAAAAGTTGAAAATTTCAGAAAAAAACCGCAATTTCTAGCATTATTCAAAGACAATATTATTAACAATAATAATAAATTTTTTAAACAATTATGTTAGTTAACATTTAAGAACTGTTACCTCTCTCTAATCAAAAATTGTACAAAAAGTGGAAGATTTTTGAAAAAACCGCGACTTTCTATCTCCATTCTAACAGAAAATTGCTAAAAACAATAATAAATTGTTAAAACAATTCATTGAAACATCTAATTATCAGTATAAAGTAGTATTTCATGTATTTAAAACAATTTGCATTTTAAAAAACGCAAAAAAATTATAATCAGCGCCAAAAACTCGCAAAACCCATTTTTCACTTATGAAGTTTTTTTGAGACCCTATAAAACAGAGACTTAGAATATATGTTGACCTGCTTAAATGCAATTGAATTAATTAACTGAAATACTTTCCGATCATTACGTAAATATTTTTAAACAAAGGTATGTGATGATATTTTCCAATTTTTAAGCTTTATTCAGATTTGGAAACTGTAAGTGATATCATCCTTATACTGTGCGGGACACTGATTTAAGTTTCCCGCTATTAATGCCACTTCAGCCGCGCAGGCGCATTGACAGCATTAGTTCCGCATTAGGTCGGTGCGCAGCGCTGGGTGCTACCCTTTCTCACAAATGAGATTAATTGCCAAGGATATAAGAACGCTTCAGCTTGGAACAGCGAATTAAATTGCGAGGCGTCCCGCCCGTTTGTATACCTTTTGATGTCCAAGATGGTAACTAACGTCTTCGGATTTAACATAGTAAATAAATTTGTTTTATATATACATGCACTTTTAGGAATTTTAAGAATTATGAAAATGCAATTCTTTTCCTACTAATGCTGATATCTAAAAATCCCGATTTCTTTCAAAAGCGAAATAAAAAAAGTACCAGCGATTGCCCACCTCTTTTTAACACAAATAACCAATTTTAATACAAATTCAATTTCTGTCTTGATTATTATTAATTTACGCTATTTTTATTAAAAATACCAAATGGCCGTGAAAAAGTGTGGAATTCAAAATATGTATGGAGTATGGAGTTCAAAAACCAAAAAATCGTGGCGGACATGAACCTATGTTTTAACCTAGGTTTAAGTATAGGTCTAAACCTAGGGCAGAACTGGTTTTTTCTCGCGGCCACTTGGACCAAGTCTTAAGAAAAGACCAGGTTTTTTCGGGAAGTGTGCTATGTGGGTTTTTTGCTTGAAATTTCAATAAATTGTATAAAAATTGTTCGTTGTGTTTAAAAATTCACCTCTTTGTGTAGAAATTTGTTTGGTTTTTTTTGTGGGTAAAAATGTAACGGTTCAGTTAAAAATTAGTCTGTTTCGGTAGAAAATGAAATTTTTGTTTGCATTAAATTTAATATGGTAAAATAATTAAATCAGTATAAAATTAATTGATAAACTAATTAAGTTATAATTAATTAATGAATAATCAACTAATAATTTTGAAATATGGTTATCATTTTTATAACTTAAACGTTAAAAAATTCCATTTTTGGTTAAATTTTTTTTTACATTCAATTATGTGGTTGAAAATTGTTTTATTTTGTTAAAAATTCGTCTTTTGGTGGAAAATTTATCTATTTAGTTAAATTGAATTTTCTTACTTCAAATTAAAATCTTTTTCTATCCAAATATCAACTATTATCTTTTTTGTTGAAAATTCATCTTTTTAGGGTGAAATTGCAACCCCTTGATGGAAAGGCAAACTACTTTTAGAAAAATTCATTTCTTTTATTGATGATTTATAACCTCAGCAGAAAATTCATCTTTGTGCTTGAAAATTGAACAACCTTGTGAGAAATTCATTTTCGGGTTAAAAATTAACTTTTTCAACTGAAAATTCAACTTTTTTGTTTTGTTAAAAATTCGTGTTTTGGTAGAAAATTTAGCTATTTGGTTAAATTGAATTTTCTTACTTCAAATTAAAATCTTTTTCTATCCAAATATCAACTATTATCTTTTTTGTTGGAAATTCATCTTTTCAGGTTGAAAGTCAACCCCTTGATTGAAAGTGAACCTACTTTTAAAAACATTCATTTCTTTTATTGATGATTTATAAGCTTAGCAGAAAATTCATCTTTGTGCTTGAAAATTGAACAACTTTGTGGGAAATTCCTTTTTCGGATTAAAAATTAACTTTTTTAACTGAAAATTTAACTATTTCGTTCATAATTACCTTTCGTGTTTAAAAATTGATATTTTTAGTTTGAAGAATCAACTATTTGTTTGAAGATTTCTGCAAAATGTTAAAATTTTGTCTTTTTAGTAGAAAAATAATCTTCTTGGTTGAAAAATCAACTATTTGGTTAGAAATTTATTTATTAAGTTTAAAATTGGTATTTTTTTTCCTTCCTTGTGAAGCGTTGGTCTTTTTTGGTTCAATTCAATTACTTCTGATTCACAATGAAATTTGTTTTCTTGGTTTAAATATCAACTATCACATTTTTTATTGCGAATTCATCTTTTTTGGATGAAAATTCAACTACTTATTAAAAATTTAATCTCTAAGTAAATTCACAAAAGAAATTTATTCAGAAAAATGTACGTAAGAATGGAGGAGGGGGGTCAAAATATGAGAAAAAGCTTTACGTAAATTCTGCACAGCCCCTAAGACTACATCGTTAAACTCTACGAAAAATTATCAAAATAATTGTTCGACTTACGATAAAATCTACAATATAAAAACTTCGCGTGAGAAAGCTCTACATAAAATAATTTTATGAAAAAACATTTTTCAAACTCTATGCACGTACAATTACAATAGATACATGTTTTGTTAAATCCTATATAATGAAATCCTATTCACCGAATCTAAATTATTGATATTTCATGGATTACTGGTAGAATTCTACTAATTCAATTGAAGAAAAGTGAACCGCTATAGATTAGTAGAAATGTACTAATGCGATTAGTCAAAATATTTAATAATTCTATATTGGAAAACTATACTAATTACTTAGTGAAAAGATATGCATTTTTTAATGGTTGTAGTATATCTATATGTAATTTAGAAAAAAAGTTAAAGAACCACCGCAGGGTCCCACTAAGAGCAACTGCCATCCAAAAAATGTCAATAACCCCCAGTAGCACCGCGGTAAATCACACCCATGGCCACGTCTCACAACCGTGAGATGGGTGGTCATAGGCAACGACGAAATCACAACGACAGCCCGGCGAAACAAGAGGGGAAAAAAAACAACATATAAAACAACTTTCTCACTGACAGTTTTTGCTTGCTCAAAATTCGCTCGACTCCCGAAACGATCAAAGTTGTTTGTGCACGAATTGTGCAACGCCTCAGCCAAAAATTATTCACTTTTTTTCAAATAAACATTTTCAACTTTTACTAACGTCATCGGTCGCAGAAGATGACAATGCATACTTTTTATGAATTTTACTGACAAATATGTAAAAGTTCCGATTTCGTCGCGAGTTGAAGTGAAAAAAGGCGAAATATTTTAATCGGAAAAAAACAACAGTTTTTTGTAAATAATTCAAAAACTAAAAAAGCTACAACTTTTTCTCTTTGAAGAAAAAGATGCGCAATTAAATCATCAATGCAAATGCGTATTTAAAAATTCAAAATTCGAAACTTCATTCTCAAGTGCCCAGGGGCCTCCCCACTCCAGCAAAATAATTTTATTTCTCCTTTTTGCATCTGGCGCCTCTTGTGTAGCATTGTCAACTTTATAAGAAGGTAATCTTGTGAAACATAAGTAGGCTATGTCAACGCCACTAAACCTAATGTATTTAAAAGTTCTTGTTTTCACATGGAAAAATAAGAATGATTTACGCACTTAATCTATTCTACCTTACCTGATTCACCTTAAAAATAATTCCTTCTGAGAATGCATCCATTCTTGTTAAAAAATATGAGAACTTATTCAAGCTTGAAAAAATTGTGATGAATTATAATAACATTAAAATGCATAGTTTCAAGTGAATTTCCTCTTCCATTTACTTAATATTGTTCGAGCAAATAACATGAATTCTAATAGGAAAATTGAGATTGGGTACAAATAAGAGATAAAATATAGATAAAAACATGAAAAATGCACAAAAACTTATTTGAATCGCAGAAAATATCCAGAAAAAACTTGTCGAGGAAACTGCAGTATACCCCAAGCCAATTTGATAATTTTTTATTATTTAAACTCTAAAAACTCTACACAAATAAATTATACACTGCAAAACTCTGCACATTACAATACAAAACAATAATATTCAGTTTTCAGAACTTATTTGAACTCTAAAAGATTGAAAAAGTTGTTTTTCCCAAATATTACAATATAATGTGATAATGGTAATCAAATAATCAAAATAATGTTGATTACTAAAAATGATTGACCAGTAATCAACACTGTTTTAATTATTAAATCACCATCATCATTTGATATGCATTGTGGTTAACACTGGAACATCTGCTTGAATTACAATATGATGTTCGTTGTATTCGCTGTTTCTTTACCAAATCATACTTCTCTGTGTGGATTTATTTATTATGATGTAGCAATTGATTTTTTACAACTTTTTTATAGAAATATCATTTTTGTGATAAATAAAGTTACGTAAAGTACTATGAGATTAATTCGAAAAACGGTTTGCTCTGTTCGTTACCTTTTTTCTCCTGTATGTGAATTAATAGCTTTAATTCACCTCAAAGTTTCTTACAAATCTTTTTTTGTTCCAAGCATCGAGAATGTGCTTCTATTTTCAAATTATCAGCAAACTCATTTCAATTGACATTATACGGGAAGTAAAGGTTTTAAAAATCAATTCCTATATTAATTTATCAAACTTCGAATAGTTTTTGCCGATTAAATATATTGCTGTTGAAACCTGAGAAAAATCATGGAGACCCAGAGTTTTTGAAACTCAAATAATAAAAAATTAAGAAATTGGCTTATGTGAAGTATTCTATATAGAATTTGATTGAATACAGTCGATTGAAACTCGAAAATTTTAATTTATAACTTTGTGTAAAGGCTTACACTGTAGGATTTAGGAATACCGAATTTAAAAAAAACGTATTTTAATTTTCTAGAGAGTCGTAAAAGTATGATTTAATAAATTATCTTTTTTAGAATTTTATTGTCTATAGTTTACTGAAATTCGTGAAAACTTTATAAACAGTTTTATGAAAAAGGACTTCACTGTGATGTGTACAGTTTTTCTATGTGGAATAATTCCACATATTATTATTATTACTTATTTGTGCAGAATCGCTACAAGCACTTGAAGGATTAACAATTGTGATCCTTATTAGAAATTTTCACCAAATACACTTGAAATCTTATATATCTACATATATATATATATATATATATATATATATATATATATATATATGGTGGATTTTTTTCTCGAATTTCTCTGCTCTCACCCCCCAGTTTTGTTCGAATGCCGAAAAAAAATCTCCTCCAGATTGGAGCAAAATCGGTTAATATTTAGGGGTCGCGCAAAGACCATGAAGTTTCCCGTTGATTTAACATGGGAAAAAGTCAGCTTTTTGTAAATTTAATATTTAAACCTAATAATATGTTACAAATAATTCCGTGCTTTAGTATATTGTTCAGAATTTGTCAGGAAATAAGAATTAATCATAAATTCTGAGGTTGAATGATTTTAAGTCACTCTTATCGGTCCCCAAAGAAAACCCCATAAGTGACAAATGTGAATTTTACGTAATATTGTGCTTTATTGACCCTTTTTGAAAGTTTTTTTTTACATAAATAATCATTGATCAGTAATTTAAGAATACACAGTCATTTTTTCACTAATATTCAATTGTTTAAACAATTTAAATTTGTTTGAATATTTGTTTTTTTCAGCTAACTCGCGAAATGAACGTATTTTCTAGACATTATGACTTATTCAATCAATAATAACAATAAAATAATCTGTTTGAATAATTTTACAATTATTTAAATAATACATATTTGTCCAAACATATATTGTACCTAAAAAAAGCAGGAGAAACATTTTCGCACCAAATTTTCGACAAATCTTAATATTTTCAAGTACTCATTTGTTTATTATGAAAACTCGTACATGTTTAAACAAATTCAAATTTTTTGAACAATTTTTTTGTTTACATTTTTGTTGTTGCTATTTTTCGAAAGATTGACATATTTTTATGTTTTACTTTGCTTTTTAAGAATACTCTTAAATGTTTAAACAAATTAAAATTGTTTAAACAATTTAATATTAGTTAACAAATGACTGGGTATTCTTCAATTACTGATCAATGATGATTTATGTAAAAAAAACTTTTAAAAAGCGTCAATAAACCGCAATATTACGTAAAATTCACATTTGTCACTTAGGGGTTTTTCTTTTGGGACCCATAAGAGTGGCTTAAAATTATTCAACCTCAAAATTCATGATTGATTATTATTCTCTGAAAAATTCTAAACAATATACTAAAACACGGAATCATTTGTAACATATTATCGCGTTTAAAGATTAGATTTACAAAAAGCTGACTTTTTCCCATGTTAAATCAATGAGAAACTTCATGGTCTTTTCGCGATCCCTAAATATTAACCGATTATGCTCAAATTTGGAGGACATTTTTTGTTTGGACATTCAAACAAAACTGGGGGGTGAGAGCAGATAAATTCGAAAAGTGAAAAATAAGGGCCACCCTAATATATATATATATATATATATATATGAATAATTATATTTACCAATTAAGGTGGCGATAACCACTGAGGTGAAAAACAGGTTACTGCTGACGATCTTCATCTTCTCTAAGTAACGGAAACTTCTTTACGAATAAATGCACTAAAATGTTTTTTATCAGAGATTATATACTACGGGCTATCTCATTCGCCCTTGTACATCATTTCAAAAATATGTGTGTTTCATAAACATGACTTGAGGCTACTGTACTTTTTTGAGGAAATAGAATGATCAGTGTTATTTTGGAAATAAAAAACAATGTCAAGCACATAGAATATAATGCAATTTTGATTCCTTGAGAATGAATATGACCGCCAGGTACTGTGGAAACTTCTAAAAATATCGTACATTATTTGTTTTACCTAGGAATCAAGGATCATCAATATTATTATTTTATTATTTATTATATAAACGTTTATTTTTTAGCCTGCTGGCCTTAAAAAATTGACTTGCTTACACTTCCATTTTTTACAGAATTTTCTTACAACTAACCCTTAAAACTAACATCCTTCCACACCTTATATCTAACGCCGCTCGCTCTTATCGCATTGCCTTCCTCGCTTCGCCTCGCCTCGCTCGCATGTCCCTACTTTCTTACTTGCCTCGCATTACCAAACTCTGCCTCCGCGACTAATACCTAATACTTATCTACTATTTACAATATTCTGAACCAATCTATTCAGATTATTACAGTTTCCAAATAGGAGAAGAAATAATAAAAAAACACATTTTTCAAAATTGCTAATATTTTAAAAACAAGCTTAGTAACAATATTTGAATGAAAAAGGAATCTTTCGATAAATTAATGTAAAAAATTTTGGTTGGCCTTTAATTAAAAGAACTATCAGAAGTATTATAAGCAACCCTGCAGATGGAAAGAAATTTTGTTAAGTCTCTATTTAAAAATTCATTTAAGATCGAATTAAAATCTACTTTCTTATGAATAAATTTATGCAACCAAAATCAGAGCATGAAAAAATTCACAAATAAAAATTAGATTTCCAAAATTGCGTCCTGTCCATCATATTAGAGACAATTACACAACAAAAGAAACTAGCTGTGAATTTGATCTCGAGTGTTTCCACTTTGTTTGTATTTATAATTATATGGTGCTCATTTCACGAGCACTTTGCTGCCCGTTAGCAAATGTAATTGTTTCCTCATAGAGGAAGCATTAGTTATTTTTTTCAATAATAGACAAACCAAAGTCTTAATTTTGCTCAATTTAAAAATAGAAATTTACAAAAAATACAAAATTATAAAATAATACAAAATTTTTTTAAATACAAAGACAAATCCGACAAATAAAATGTTGTATTTCAAATTATAATTTTTCGAGCTGCAAAAGGGAAGGGAAAAGATCTTTCGCACCCTATCCCTTTCCCAGCTTTATGATTTCTTTACAAAAAAATAAGTTTTTCTGTTAGAAACAGATTATTCAAATATTATAAATGAGCATAACTTCCTTCTTCAATAAAGTGTATTAATATTATAGATCAATCGCTTTGCCTCGAATCAAGGAATCTTTTTCGTTGTTGCATCAACTTTGAATTATGTTGAAGAAAAAAGTTTTACTATTAAAAACTGTATTTTCAAATATTATGCATTACCATAGCTTCCTTAAGGTTCATGCATGCTCGAACGCAAAACTAAATGCGTGCGCGCGTTCGCGTTTGCGTCAGGATAGAAACTGTGTTGAGCAATGGTTTGGTTCACACTGGACAAGCGCACCGCCAAAACGCTGACAAAAAGTCTAACCTTACGCTTTTCACAGTTTTCACCGTACGCCTCCACACTGGGACCAAACGCATATTTTTCGTTTAAAAATTCCACAGACTTCAATTTTGCCCCGATTTGCGATTTTGTTGTTGTTAATCCAAGAGCACTAAATTTCCAAGAGCTCCTTCGTCATAGATATTTTTTATTTTAATTTGTTTATTTATTGTACGTTTACTCAAAGTATGAGAAAATCGACATTTTTCACATAATTATTATTTACTCTTCAACAACGGTTTGCATATGATGAAAATCATCTTGAATCAACGCAAGAGTACTCCCAGAATACAAATAATTTGATGATTGTATGTTTTAATTATTATAAACAAATCAAATTAACAAATAACCAAATATCGTAATTGTAGTTGAAAAACATTTGTTCTTATCTAAAAATGCTTTAAATTATTGTGAGAGTGATTGTTAGTCCGAATATCCATAATTTATTAACAATTAGAATTGTTATACACAATTTTTTGCACAAATTTGGGATTTGAGGTTTTTTCAATTGCGGTTTTCCCTTTATCACCTGAATTGATGCAGATATTCTTACAAATAATATATGTTTAATTATATTTTTGAAAATACAACAATCGTTGATTTTTTTAAACAAACGA
Source organism: Andricus curvator (assembly GCA_932195095.1). Lineage (NCBI taxonomy): Eukaryota > Metazoa > Arthropoda > Insecta > Hymenoptera > Cynipidae > Andricus > Andricus curvator. The sequence goes on from CAKNYM010049887.1 coordinate 111,501, forward strand.
AATAAATAAATCTAAAACTTTGGCACTTTGGTCTGGAAAATAATTTTTTGACTGCATATCTCTGTAACCAAAATGTAAAGCAGTTATAGTGCACAAAAGTTATTTCCCAGGCCAAAGTGACGAAGCTTTATGTTTATTTATTTCATTTGTTTACAGGATTAACAATTGTTTCATTTCAAGAACTATAATAGAACCTATGTTATTTTCAAGAATATCTGCATCAATTCAGATGATGAAGGAAAATCCGAAATTGCAAAACCAATAATTCCAACATTTCCCAAAACAATGGTTTATAAATATTAAAATTGTTAATGTTTTATAGAAATTGTTACTGACGATCACCCTGACAACATTTTAAAGTATTTCCAGATAAGAAATTTTTTTTTTCAACAAAGATTACAATATTTTTTAAATATATGAAAATTTCGTGATATTTGAAATGAAATAATAACAATAAATAATAACGATTGCTTATTGTTAATTTTACATAGAAATAGTGACTGAAAATCTCTCTCACAAAAATTAAAAGCAGTTTTGGTGGAAAACATTATTTTCCAGGCGAAAGTGCCAAAGTTTTATATTTATTTATTTCATTTGTTTAAAAAATCAACAATTGTTGTATTTTCACAAATATAATCTGCATCAATTCAGGTGATAAAAGGAAAGCCGCAAATGAAAAAACCACAAATTCCAAATGTGTGCAAAAAATTGTTTATAACAATTCTAATTGATAATAATTTATGGATATTCTGACTAACAATCACGCTCACAACAATTTAATGCATGTTTTGCTAAGAACAAATGTTTTCAACCACAATGACGATATTTGGCTATTTGTTAATTTAATTTGTTTGCAATAATTAAAACATACAATAATCAAATTATTTGTATTCTGGGAGTGGTAAGAGGGTGTCATCTAATGGTAACTTTTTGGTCGATTTTGTTGTAAAAACGGTTATTATTGTATCACAATGAACTTAGCAGATAATTGGTCATAATGTTTGTTCACATTCGAGTAATGTAATGCCTGTCTGATGTTGCAGCGGCTTACGGTAAAAACCGCAAAAATATGTATAAATAAAAGGTAACTGGAAGTCTTTGAGTAGCAGAGCACATGTACAGTGAAAGCCCGAGAAACGAAGATGTACCTAGTTAATATAAAAAAAAGTATATGGTACGCAGGTAGGCAAAGGTGGGTAGGCAGACCGTGAGGAGACAATGCAAAAGGCGGTAGCCACATCTTTTGAAACGGCGAAGAAATCGCTAAAATGATTTTTCGAGGAAGAATCTTCAATTTAAGGTAGGTATAATAAAATTTGGTACAGAGGTAGGCTCTGCGGGGACATGAAAAAAAATGCTTTATTTTCGAAGAAGAATAAAAAGAATGAAAAACAAATATTTGAAAATATTAAAATAACAAATATTACTAAGTATAATCCACTTGCATTGTTATTAATCCATTAAAAATATAATAATTCGATTTTGCCATTTTTTCTGATATCTTTATTAATGTAACATTCTTTAAATAAACAAAATAAAAAATCAGGAACCTTAAGTTTCGTAGGAATTTTGTACTGAGTAATTTAAAAAAAAAGGTGAATCGGTTGAGAATTTCGACCTGCAGCTTCATCCTTCCGCAAAAATACATTCCTGAAGCCCTGTGCGGTTGCCACAGTGCACTGGACCGCGACGAGTTTTGCTGGTGTGCTATACTGAGTGGAGACTCAGTATAACTCAAAAATGCGTTCCAAAGTGCGTCGCGTAGGCGTTCGCGTTCGCGTTTGCGTTCGAGCATGCATGAACCTTTACTCTGCAATGAAATATATTAATATTATAGGTCAATCGATTCGAGTCGAATAAACACATTTTTTCTGTTCTAGCATCAACTTTGAATTAATTAAATTCTGATGTTAAACATTGTCGATTACTTGTCAAATAATTTTCTGGCGTAACGGGAAAAAATCTGCCTCAGCCCGGATTTGAACCGGGAACGCCACTATCCATGAGTGGATTGTTAACCAATTACGCCACCGAGGCTGCAGCAGATAATTTCTCTTTTCTCCTATATCCACAGGAGGACGTGGGTCTGCATTTCAGTAACCTGTGAAATTTCTAGTGACTAATTCTAGTCTGAATAAATTCACTGAATCTGAATCTAATTTAATAATTGATGTTATTTTGTCGACAAGGGTAATTAATTTATTAATTTCTGATGTTAAACGTTGTCGATTACTGGTCAAATAATTTTCTGGTGAAACGAGAAAAAATCTGCCTCAGCCCGGATTTGAACCCGGAACGCCACTATCCACGAGTGGAGCGTTAACCAATCACGCCACCGAGGCTGCAGCAGATAATTCGATTTTTTCTCGTTTCGCCAGATGAATTATGTTAATGGGAAAAGTTTTACTATAAAAAATCGATTTTCAAAATATATAAATTACCACAACTTCCCTACTCTTTAATAAAATGTATTAATGTTATAGGTCAATCGATTCGTCTCGAACCGAGGAATCTTTTATATTATTGCATCAACTTTGACTTATGTTGAAGAAAAAAGTTTTACTATAAAAAACCGATTTTTAAAATATTATTGAGTGCTAAAAAAATACAATAAATATTTTCAGTAATCCTTCTGTCAGTTTCAAGATATTAGTGAGAAAAATAAGCCCTCCAAATTTCATCGATTTATCTGCAACCATTTTATAGTTAAAGTGTTCACAAAAAAGGGTGACATCCGCACACCCATTCACACACACACACACACGCACACAGCCAGACAATTGCTTAAAACATTGTATATTAGACATTTTTAAATTGAGGAAGGTTTAATTAAATGAATTTGCTTCCTCTGCGAGGAAGCAAAAAGAGGGAGAATAGGGGAAGAGTCAACCTAAGCCAGCCCTCTGGAAATAATCCTTTTTTATTTAAATATTGTTACGGAGGATGTTTTTAAAATATAAGTAATTTTGAAAAATTTGATTTTTGGACTATTTCTTTTCCTATTTGGAAAATGTAATAATCTGAATAGATTAGTACAGATGCAACCACTAATATATTATATTTAAAATATTATATATATATTGATATTTTTTTAATTTATGTTTTTATATTTTTTTATATTTATATTATATAATATTTTATAATATATTCAATATTAATATCTATTCATATTAAATATTCAATATATTACATTAAAAGAATGTTGTTTTTAAGTCATCGATGTTTTTCCCGATGCATCGATGTTTCTTAAAAATGACCTAATATATCGGAAACATCGATGGTTTCTTTCGATGCTACATCGATGTAAAACATCGATGTTTTTTATTCGATGTTGCAACACTACTCTCCGAACGTAAACATCAGGGCCGTGTCGCAATGTTGCGTAACGTAACGCAGTTTCAGCTGGCCGTTAGGGTACTGCGCTTTATCGCTATGCTACTGTTTTTTCATGCATGAGTGAACACCGCACATCCCCACCGCGACTCCTCTAATCCGAAACCGCCTAATCAAGTTTCTTCTTATCCATGTTCGACTGTACTACATTTGAATTGAGCGACCCAAAATACCTTAGGATACCGATTTTTATTCAATTGAAACATTTATTAATTTTGTTATCCGCCATATTGGATTAGCCATCTTGAATTATGAAATTCGTTATAAAATTCGGATTCAGCTACCTCAAAAACTTTAGAGTACTTATTTTTGTGGAAATCGTATCACTGATGCAGATTCTGAAAAAGGACTGATACATTTTTCAAAAAATTGTTTTAAAAAACATGAAATATTTTGAAGCACAAATACTTTAAAAATGGCTTTCATAATTTAAAAAAAAAAATATATATATATATATATATATTGAAATTAAATTTTTTATAAATTTGGGTAAAGATCATAATAAAAGTATTTTGAATAAGTTACTATTTTTAATTTAATGAATATTAAACATGTTGAAATGGAAAGATCCGTTAAAAACCAGATATCTAAAATGAGAATGTACAAACTGTTGACTTATCGTAGTAGAGATAATACCATTTATTCTTCTTCTCACTTTATACTCATATCTTGCCGAGCAAACGACCACCCACAGACAAATTAAGCATAGATGTCACAAGCGCCGCACCTTTAAGGCCGTTTATCAGAATGGGTAATCGGTTCTGAATTTTGAGGCCGCATCGTTAAATAATTTCGTTTAATTTTTTGGATACGTCATCTACAACGTAATATCTCGGAGCAAGCAGAGCCGGTTTTTCGAAAGAGTAATTATATTTTGTTTAATAGTTGAAAAGAATAGTACAGTAGCAGTGACGCTCAGAGTTAGCTGTCTCTACATTTTCGCCACGTGACAGTGGACTCTTGGCCCAGTGTTCGAGGCAGCTAACCCGCTGCGGGTCAAATTATCCAAAACGAATGACCCTTTCATTGTTATAAGATTAAGGGCGGTTACAAACACTGACATTGTGAAAACATAGATTAATTTAATTTTAATTAGCAAAATTTATTTATTTATATAATTAGAAGAAAGTGAAAAAAAAGATTCATGAAAATCGGTTGATACTTGCAGTAATAACGGAAATCTTGAGGTAATAAATAACTTCTGGGCATATACGGTTCATTTTTCAGTAAATGGACGTAGGAGATTCGTAAAACATGAAAAATTTATCATTTTTAGCAGTTCAGTCAACAGTACCAACAATACCATGCACGGAAAATATAATGAAAAGATAACAACTTTTTCCCTAATCTGAATATTTGAAGGGTGCATTGCCGAAAAAAAACATAATTTTTAAAATGTTGTAGGAAAATAAAAACGTTTTTTAAAATCAAATTTTCAATTAAGTTCAAAATAAATAAATACGTACTTTAAAGTTTTATCATTACTCTTCAATATTTAATGTGCCTAACACAAAATGATGCAATTTTTAATGTTTTCTTCTGGAATCGTTTAATTTTCATGATTTTAAATTACAATATATTCAATTTTTACACTTACAATTGCAAATCAGTTTTTAGCCGTAACCATGATACCTTGGGTTTCTTTTCTGCACATTCTTACCATTTCTTACTTCTGGATGGGTCTCAAAGGAGATAGAAACTACGTACAAATATTGAGCTTCTAAGAGGCAAATGCGAATGACGAGCTCGATTAATTATTATGTAATTGATGAGTATTCATACAAAATATTTACTTGTGCAATATACTTATTGGGTACATTTTGGTATAATTTGGGTATAGTGTAATTGAAGAACATTTGTCATTGTTATAAACAATTCTTAGAATAAAATTATTTATCACACTGTTATTGGCATTGACTATATCCTCATGAAAACTTATTCAATGGCAATATTGAATTGATTGAAGCCATGAAATAGGCTTTTTTGGCTTTGTAGTTACCGAAGAATTTTTACTCCTTTTCCAATTATTAATTTCGCCTTTTTCTAATGTACTTATGGTTTATGAGTATTCAAGATACTCTTCAATATAATATTCCACGAGAAGATTTTTTGCATCTTCTCTCCATTTTAACCGAATTGCAATACTTTTTTTAACGACATTTTTCAGTTCTCAATTTAGCACTGCAGTATTTAGGGACTCAGTTTTTGCTTTTTCTTGTGAAACAAAAATTGGATTTTCAATCACCGTTCACATATGACAAACCTTACACGCTTGAAGGAAGATAAATCCCCCCTCCATATTCTCAGAACCTAATAACATTTTTCAATCCGGAATCTCACGTTTCAATTCAGTATACGGATCACATGCTCAAAGTATATATTTATTTTGGCCTTAATTAAAATTTTGATTTCATAGAACGTTTTTTGTTTCTCATACAGAATTTTGAAAATGGTGTTTGCATCCTCACAGAAATCCACCATTTAAATTTTCAGATCAGGGAAAAAGTTGTTATCTTTCCAGTCTGTTTTCCTTTTATGGAATACTGCAAATATTAACCAATTTTCATAAATCTTTTTTTTTTGCTTTCTTCTAATTATATAAATAAATTAATACTGCTAATTAAAATTAATTGATCCATGCTTTTATAACGTCAGTTTTTTTTACGCGACGAAAATGCAGAGAAAGCTAACACTGAACGTCACTGCTATTGTACTCTTCTTTTCGATTATCAAACAAAATAGAAAAATTTTTTCGAAACACCGGCACTGGTTGCTCCGAGATATTACTGTGTAGATGGCATATGCAAAAAATTAAAAAAAAAATTCAACCGTGCGTTCTCAAAATACAGAACCGAATACCCATTCTGATAAAGAGCCTTAAGGCCATGTTATACATTAGTCACGTGACCCAGCCAGTCCTGAGATCGATATTTTCTGTCCCATATTTAAAAAAAAAGTTAAAATAGAGCGGAAAAAATTTGGGAAAATATTAATAAATATAAAAGGACAGTTTATGGTAAAACATAGAGTTGGAGAAGAAAAAAAAGTTATTATTGGAATAACAAATATCGACCGGCAATCAAGCGATCTGCATTATCAACAGTGCAACAGAGTTCTACAGCACGGTCGGTATTTTTGTGAATTTCCTTATTCATTACATTTTTTTCTTCAACATTTCGAGCCAAATGTTGTATACAAACGCAGATTACAGTTTCCTGATGCTTTCCCCAAAGTTTCAACTCGATATCTCATTTTGTGTGGACATGAGTTGTTGCACAAAAAATGCCGATATTGCTCCGGTTTTAATTTCTTCAAACAATTTTTTTTCTATATTTCGTTCCAAATGTTATATACAAACGTACATTATTGTTTCCTGAGGCTTTCCCAAAAATTTCAACTCGATATCTCATTCGGAGTGGACGTGAGATGTTGCAAAAAAAATTATTGATAATTTAGGTCACGTGACTCATGTATAACATGGCCTTAAGGGGATCGCTCGATGGGAATGGTGGTCTACCATTTTGCCATTTGATCACAGTACTCTCTCCGTCCTTCTTGTTCTTTAGAATGAAAATATTCAGAGCATACGATTTGTGCTGACAACTGACAGGTCAGAACATGGGTCGTCATATTTATTCTCGGAATCATGGAGCACTTGCTCTGACTAATTTCAGTAACGCCACACTCGGGACTTTTTTGTCGTGTTCTTACTTCGGACAGAAAAATACTGATTTTCTTTTGCCCTAGTTTGGTATTCTTTAGTTCTGATCATTTTCATAACAAAAGAAGTTTGGTATCCTCATATCTATTTGTTCACTCGCAAAGTTCATCAGTCTAAAATTTCCTTCGATTTGTAATTTATCTTTACGCGTGGGAAACTTATAGGATTCAGAGTTCACATAGGCGTACACAATAAATAACACCATAAATACATTTAAAAAGTTTCATTAGAAATCTCGTTTATAATCCAAAACAAGTTAGCCGCTCACTATTCTCAATGACCTTGGTATCCATCCCTCCATTAAATGCCTTGTATAGAAACTTATTAAAATGGACTAAAGGATATATAGAACCATATAGAGCTATACAGAGTTTATAAAATTTCTATACATCCTTTCGTCCATTTTTATAAGTTTCTATAAGACATTTAATGAAAGGATGTTCTGGAGGTACGCGGCCTGGAGATTTATGACCTGGAGCTACGCCTTAAGATAAAGGCCTACCATGATGATCCAAATAGCGAAGAAATATTGTGGCAGTTGTTGCAGGAGGGGTCTTATAATGAAACCCCTCTCTATTCCTACTATAACCTGGCCCTCTAATACTCTCAGATCAGCGTTTACATCTAGGTAGAAGCGTATAGGAGGATATGAATTAGGCGCTATTCTTGCTTTCTTCGACATCATCCTTTTTAACCACTTGAACAACTGAGAGCTTAATTCTATGAGAAAAAATGGAAAGTTTAAAAAAAAATGTGCAGTAAAATCAGTAAAATAAGTATTCAGGATTTTTTCCCATCAGGTCTTAAGGGTGTTGGTTAAGTCCGACTTTGAATTTTTTTTTATAGGTACCGAACTGAATCAATATACAGGGTGTTACAGAGCTTTGAAATTGTATGTACACTGTAAAAAATAAAAAAAATGCTACCACTTAGAATGGTAAAATTACCAACAAAAAATTGGTGCAATTTTACTACTGTGATTATGGGATGAATACCACTTGCATGTTAGAAGTTCCAACCAAGCTTGTAACTTTACCACTTTTAGACTGACACTATAGCAAGGCGTTGTAGAAGTAGAGTTTCTGCTTGTGAATCTGTGACTTTCAGAGTAGGTAATAAATGGACCTACTTTCAGAGTGTTGATTTCTTTGACGCTGGTAAAAGTACAGAAACTGTTAAAAATTCCTTTTTCCAACGTAATCTCGCGTCTTGAAATTTGATAATTGATAACGAGGCGTACTTGCACAGCTCTTAACGTAGTATAAGTACAAGTAATTTTAAAGTTTCAAAGTTGCGGAGAATAATAAAAAAAATCGTAAAATTAAAATTATTTGTAAAAGAGTGTTTCAGAACGGTATAAATTATGGCCAACGGCGATACCACGCTGGAAACACCAGTTCTCGTAAGATCACTGAAGTTAAGCATTGTTGGGCGCGGTTAGTACTTGGATGGGTAACCGTTCAGGAATACCTGCGTGCTGTTGGCCCGTCGTGGGTGTGGTGGGCCCACATTGGTAGTAAATATCCACCTAGAAACACTACCCGAATCGGGTAGTGAGGCAATGAACTTTCGAGTTCGAACTGCTAATCTATGTATGTATGTATAAATTATGGAAAATTTTATTTACAAAATTGATAAAAAATATAGTATAGATATACAATAAAAGGATAAATTAAGTTCAATAAATAATAATCGTTTGAAGAGGGGAATTTTTCCCTTTCTTTTAATATGAAATAATTACTCACATTTCTCATGTAGATGCTAAACTTGCCATGTTGAATAAAAAATCGAATATTTTTTGTTAGAATACCATCACCTACAAATTCATAATGCATTGTAATTTTACAGAATCTGTCTGGAAACTTACATAACTAAAAAGTTGAATTCCATATTAAAAGTGGATATTCGTTAATGTCAGTGAAAACGTTACTTTGGGAGTAGGTAATAATCGGACCTACTCTGAAAGTGGTAAAATTACCAGAAATTTTTTTTACAGTGTAGGTGAGTCTGTTTTGTGACAGTGTGCGTGCATGGAGACTAGCGATCGTCAGCACCACTTCCCCTCTGACGCCAAGTTCACGACGTTCGAAGTGTACAAAAAAGCAAAATCTAAGCTCGCTCGACAAGTTCAAACTTTTACCAATCGATCAATAAAATTAATCAAATAAAATAAATTGCACTTTCAGTAATTTGTACACACCTGGAGGCAATTGCAGGCATGTGTCCTGATAGGGGTGGTTTCCTGGAGGTGTGAGAACATCAGTCCTTGGCTGACTGAGCTATTTAAAAAATCATTGGGGCATATCAATTTGATGATTGTGTAAAGTATTGCAAAATATCCTAGCATTTCTCTTATAAAATTTAGATCGAACTTACTACAGGTGTGGTTTGGGGGGGAGCCGTTGAAACATCATGCCCTGGCTCATTAAGTTTTTTTTTAAATCATTGGGGATAATCAATTTAATGATTGTGTAAAATATGGCAAGAAAACCTAGCATTTTTCAAGGAAAATTTAGATCGGCCTCACTGATGCAGGAGTGGTTTTTGAGGGTGGGGGTGGGGATATCATATCTTAGGTTACTGAGTTCATAAAAAATCATAAAGACTTTGACTATTATGAAAATTTTTAGATTTTCGTAAGTATGTGATGTAAAAATATGTATAATACACCTGGAGGCAAATTCAGACACATGTCTCTGTTGAGGTGGTTTCCTGGGCATGTTCGAACATCATCTTCGAGAGTATGAAGTTGATAAAAAAATAATTGGGATGAACCACTTTGAGAATTGCAAAAATGTTTCGATTGTGTACAGTTGTATAAATGCCATCTGGACACGTTCACAGTTGGATACAAATTACTGAAAGGGCAATTTATTTTATTTGATTAATTTCATTTATCAATTGGTAAAAGTTTGATTGTGTCGAGCGAGCTTATATTTCGCTTTTTTTGTACATCTTGAACGTTGTGAACTTGGGGCTAGAGGGAAAGTGGTACTGACGATCGCTATTCGAAATATTCGAACAAAGCCAAGCGTTCCAAGCGTGTCTAAATTAGTATTAAAAATTCGAATGAACGAGTGATTTATTGATTCACACTAAATAGGAACCATTATTAGCTAAATAGTCGGAATGCCGGAATGTTTCAATCACATAGATATGTGTCAAAGTACACCCGACTTTCGGTTTAGGAACAATGTCGGGTATTGCCTGCAAATAGTCTTGTTCCTAAATCGCGAGTATCGAAACATAAACAGTCAGGGCCGCCTGAACCGTTTCCAGTTCCTAAACCGAGAGTCGGATGTACGTATGTGCCAATATTATTCCCGCACAGTCTGCTTCACTGAACCACTTTGTACATCATTTAGAGGCATTGAATCCTCACTTTTCAGGTGGGCGTTGTAAAATAGTGTTTCTTCGATACAAGTGCACGAAGATGGTAATGCCCGCACGAGTGAAGGTAAGTCGTAGGGAACCGATAACGAACCGAAGGGTGAGTGTTGCACTTTCACACGAGTGGAGAATTGCCATCTTCATGCGTTAATGCCGAACTTTTTAGTTAACATTTTTGGTTAACCCTGCGTGGGAAGTCTCTTTGCTCGCCATGTACACTGTACAGGCATCGAGAGGAGGCTTTGGCGAACACGGAGTTATTGCAAAAACAAACTCAATGCACTATTCGGATAGTTTTTAATAAGCAAATTTCATTCTTTTAACATAATATTCAATACTTGATTTTAAAATTTTCTTAAACACTTGAAAGTTGGGGCGGTAGCGATTCTGCGCAAATAAACTCTCCATAGCAAAACTCTACACAACTATTTTAATTATATATGCTGGGACTTTACAGTTAAACGGAAAAAAATTTGACTGTCTTGCAGAATTTTTGGTTTAAATTATAAAAACATGTTCGCTGTGCAGGCATAATGAAACCAAAAAAATCTCATTGACGACGAATGTGGAAAACATGAAATTAATGTTTTATAAAATCCTTTTCTCTGCGTGAGCAATGAAAATCTGAATTGCTGTACTATTGAAACAGTTTGAAAATTTATTTATCGTACACCGTACACCGTAAAACTCTACAAGAAGTTATAAATTAAATTTTGCAAATTTGAATAAAATCTTTACACTAAAACTCCGCACGAGAAAACTGTATATAAGATAATTTAATAAATAATATTTTTGTAATCAATTGAACAAATTAAATCCTACTCTCTAAATATAAATTAGTAAAATGCTGCTAATTACAGTAGAGAAAATATAGCCACTAAAGATTAGTAGTAGTCTTTGACAAGTTGCCCATCTTTAGGAGGAGTACTGTGCGTCCTTCCATCAACCACACCGGAATTGGCTCTTCCGACAAGATATGAGGTGAAAATGTGGGCCAGATGCTGATGGGTTGATGGAAGTTTCTTCCACCAGAAGGTCTTGATACCATCTGGTCACCATCAGTTTGTCACGTACGAACTAAATAAAATTTATTTTCGAATCCATAAAAGAAAAAGGACCCTGCAAACAAAAGCTGCCTAGTACCAGTACGTTGGGGGGAGGCTTCCCCAAAACTGAAGGAAGGGCGAGAGATTCGTCTTTCCTATATTTATTTTTATGTGGGTTGGTACCTCTACTATCTGACTGAGAGTTGTTGTCCCGAAAAATGAAAATTGTAAGTGAAATGAGGGTTTCGCAGGTTGCCGAATTTGAAATTAAATTGGTTTCTCAATATTTAATAGTACTGAAATTTATTTTACATAACAAAATGGTGAATGCTACAGATCAATTAGAGGAGCGATATCGAGATTCAAGAGAAAAATAAAAAAAATAAAAAGGGCACGCTCTACAATGGGTCGGGCGTGTCAACAGGTAGAGGGAAAGGAAAAGTATCAGAGTGAAGAAAAAAAAATAACGATACAGCTTACCTAATCGTTGCACTAATACTACCGCTCGTCGTTACAGAAAAACCAGATTCAAAAGGAACCAAGGTGCCTTTTGAATTTTTCCTACTCTTAACAGAGCGGGCGAAAACCTTCGATTTCCGTGGGTTTATTAACCCACTCTAGTCCTTTATTTTAGGTCACTCGCGAGAGCCACACAACACGCAAGCACCTGTCACTTCTCTGAATTAACTTTTATGAAAAATAGAAAATGTTTCTATTCCTCATAAAGGAGAATTGCAGCCTTGCGAGAAAATTGCTCTGTCCCGTTTTGAGATTCCAGAAAAAGTAAAATTCTCTAGACTAACCTAATTTTGTTTTAAGCAGGCCGGTTAGGACGCGAAAACGACGTCACTCCCGTTACGGCCCTGCCTCCCGTCGGATGGATATTTTTAGGTTTAACGTCCGGACCGCGAACCAAATTTTAATGGTCAAAAACCCATCGATTCCGGCGTCTTGAAGCTATTTATGTTCTTTGAGTTTTCTTCCAGTGGATGCTGGAAGACTTCTCTCAAAAATGCCTCGACCTCCTCTGGTTCGGCCGGATGGTCGACAGTAACTGGAAGATCTTGGAAGAGTCGAGATGGTTCAGAGAAAAACGGTTGATTTTCTCTGACTTACCTCTTTCTTCGGTTTAGACTTCTCCTAGCGCCAGATAGTACCCGTATTCTGTCAACAATATGCTGCCTGATGATCAGCAGCTTTGACTTGTTGAGTGTGTGATGGCGGATCCGCAGTTCGCGCTCAATCACTCGCTGAATGCGGGACGCGCACTGTCTTGCCCAGCCTATCTTGGTGCTGAGTGGATGCCATCGTCTTTTTGTCTTATGATCAGCCGTTAATTTTGTTTTATGGTTTCCATACGCCAAAGTTCCGGCTGCATTATACACACTACAATTAATATTTCGGAGTTCGGACTCGTCGAAAAAATTTCCCCGAAGCTCGTCATTCAGTTCAGCCAGATATTTGGGCTTGACAGAAACCTGGATGTTGATATTTCTCCTCGCCCTAAAGGGCCTAAAGCATCGCTCTTCCTCTGTTGGATGCATGCCCGCGGTTGGTCTTAGTGTCGCCTCGCTTTCTCTGTTTCCGGCTTGTTCTGGCTGCGGTTGAGTGGGCGCTTCGCTTATATAACCCCTTTTCCGGAGTTCCTCGGCACGGTTTGGCAAACGTTGATGCGAAAAGTGCGAGGGCTCTGGGTGTTTCTCGCACCACAGAACATGCAGTCGCGCCATGTATAAACTTCTCGTTTAGGGGCAATACTGGTATCGTAGTACTCCAGCAGGTCATCCCTAAGTCGATCCGTCCACTCAAAAGTATTGAGATTTAGCCGGTCGATTGCATTGACTCTGGTTTAATTGGCTTCCCCAACTCAAGGGTAGTTAGCATTGTTGACCGACCCATTGTCGGCAGCCCTGCGCGCGCGTTTGTTTTGAACCGCACTAACTACAACTATGTTTGGTGTTATCATTAATGTTCCGACGAACAGCTAGGGAAAAGGTTTCGTGCATTCTTATAGAGCCCCGCATGCAAGGATAAGGCTCTGAGAGGTCGCCCGGTGTCCTAAATCACCGTTTTGAGACACCTCACTCAGGTGCCATTCAACTTTCGGCATGGTTGTTACGCCTCCGCTTGCCAGTTATTCCTTCGGGACCATTCCTAGGCAATTGGCCGCAACTGCTTAATAAATATTGTAACCATATTTAGCAGAAACCCTTGGTAGAGGGGACCCTCCATCTGCAACCCGAGGACGCGACCGGTGGCTTTGTCATAGAACCTTCGTTTCGATTCCAAAGGAACCAAATACATATATATATATATATATATATATATATATATATATATATATATCACTTTGACTAGACAATTAATGAAGAGAAGTATAGATAAACAGTTGAAACAATTGAATGTGTCATTCAAAGTGAAGTGTAAGTACGGTGGAAGGTTTTCCTAATTCTCGGAAAAATTGGGCAATTTGGTTAAAAAATGTCGAATTTTTCAATTTTAACCTCAAGTTTCTTAACAGAAACACGAAAAAACTTATAGTGCTAAGTATCGTGTAAATCTGCCAAATTATGAAATTTTTCTGAAATTTGGGCTATATTTGGATAAAAATATTCGCATTTTTTTATTTCAAGTCAAATTTTTTTATCAGCAACCTGGGGAACCCCTTTATGTCTGATCTGATGAAATGGATTTATTGAAACAATGAGAAGGCGATAACATGTTTTGTAAACTTGTAAATAAACTACGTCACCTCCACCAACATAATGATGTATTTACAAGTTACTGGCCTTCCAAATGGAAACCTAATTTTACACTAATTTAACACTATATTTTAATTTATTTATATATTAAATTCTTTTTTTCATTAAAACACTAATTTACACTATAATATTAAATCATATTAAATTAGAATATTCAAGTACGCAAGAACTCCAATATAACGCCGACTGATTTAGTTCTACGACCCTGACTGTTTACGTTTCTAACGACTAATTTAGTGCCACGGCCAGCGCGAGGCAACCCCCGAAACTGACCTTATATTGGAGTTCTTGTGTGGTAAAATTTTCCCTAACTTAGGTTTCAAGCGTATACCGTACAACTCTATACAAAGTTGTAAATTAAATTTTTCGAATATAAATGAAGTGTACGCAATAAGATTATGCAACAGAATACTTACAAGCCAATTATTTTTTAAATTGTTTTCAGGGCTAGCAAAAATCTTTCACCACATATTAAAATAGGTTTCCGAGATTCTTCTCAGGTTTTAAAATAATATTTTCAGTTAGTATAAAATATTTGAATTTTAAAAGTTTGAAAACAGTGATTTTTTTTTATATATTACAATGTTGTGTCACCATTTCTTTACGAAATGATTTTCCTTCGCATAAATCTATTAATTATAATGTACTTTTATATTATGAAAAACCTCTGAAAAAAAATAATTGAAACAACATTTTTTTCTTAAACCATATTTGTTTATCTTCAAAACACCGTTTTTCTAATAAAACTTGTATTCTACGTACCTAACTTCATTCATTACCAATTTTTTTCCTGTAAAAAAGTTTTTCAAAATCAATTGCTATAGTAGATAAAATGAGTTTTTAAAATTAAAATAATTAGAAATTAATAAATTGGACTGGATAGATTAATCTTGTGCAGAATTTTATTGAATAGAGTACATTAACTTTGTTTAGTGTTTATGGCGTAGACTTTAAAAATTAAAACTGCAGGGTTTTAAAACATTCATTTCAGTTTTATATAGATTCGAGTTTTGAAAGTATTATTAATTAAATTAACTTATGTAGCTTTTTTTTTGGTGTAGAGGATTCAAATTCGTAAAATTTAATTATTACTTCGTGTCATGTAGTTTCATGGTGTAGGACTTAACTCCGATGAGTTAAAAATATTCAGATTGTAGCATAAACTTAGGTAGCAGGGCATATTGTAAAGAAATTTTATCAATGTCTGTTGGCGAATGGCCTGCCGCGTGAGCTAAATAAAGGACATCAAAGTCCGAATTTTGAAACAAGGCAGACGTGGAAAGGCTTATTAGTAGAAATGCAAAACTTATACTATCTCTACATCTCCTTTTGAACTGTTATCTTTTAAGACTGATGTGTTTAAAAAAATAATTATTAGTAAATTATGTTTCTCAATGTATTAAAAATATTGAACTAACTATATATTTATTTAATATATACCTTAATATTCATTATTGAATATTTTAATGAAAATGTGTAACGCTGGCCAAAATCGAGGTTTAATACTGACACTTTTCATTTAACACTGCTTAAAATGTTCCCTGTTGTGTAGAGTTCCCACTTGTAGAATTTATTAGTGCAGAATCGCTACCGCCACTTGAAGGATCATCAATATTGTGATTGAAGAAAACTATTGAGGTAAAAAACAGAGTGATAATGCCAATCTTCATCTTCTATAAATAAAGGAAACTGCCTTGTGTAGCATTTTGTGAAGAGTGTAATTAATGAATGCACTATAAGCTTTTTTTGGATGAGTTGATATACAACGGGCGTTCTCATTCGTCATAATATATGATTCCACAAATCTTTTTGTTCCACATATCTGACTTTTAGTAAATGTTCTTTCTTCTATTTGGTCACGGAATGATCAATATTTTGTTGGAAATGAAAAGCAAGGTCATCAATGCATACGAATTAATCTGCAGAACATGAAAAGCAATGCAATTTTGATGACTCGAGGATAAATGCGACCTATAAATACAGTTATAACTCTTAAATATATTGCACAATATTTGTTTACCTTGAAAAGCTTGTTATTTAAAAAATAAATATATTTTTCGTTAATTTGTTGGACCTTGCAACTCGCACACAGAACAGAATTTAAATTGATTTGATGAAAGCAATTTTTTTTTTTTGAAATAGCCAACTATATCCCCAATTCATGGATTTTCATATATTTGAATTAGCTATGTAACTTCGTGAGTTTCAAATCCAAACTCGAAACGTCACCATCATGTTTAATTTTTGCAATTGTCCGGACACAAGGATTTTTCAAAGTATTTAATTTTACATTTTTCATGTACTTTTATCATTAAAAAAAAGGTTTTTCATAGTAAAACTTCTTTCATCAACATAATTCAAACTTTATACAAGAACATAAAAGATTCCTTGACTTAAGATGAATCGATTGAACTATAACACTAATGAATTTTATTGAGGAGTAAGGAAGTTATGGTCATTTATAATATTTGAAAAATCTGTTTTTTACAATAAAACTTTTCTCATCTACATAATTCATAGTTGATGCGAAAGTCCCTGTATAACAGACTTCATAAAACCTAAAATTTCATGTGATAAGGTAAAATATAATAATAAATATTTTAAAACAATGTTTGACAGAAAAAAGTTCAAGATAAAGTTCACAGGTTAAAATTTCTCTGGAATTGAAATTAACTTTCTAGTTTATTCACATTTAACTAAAATTCTTCAAAGTTTTCACATTTTTCCCAATTTCCAGATTGAAATGTTTAATTTCTAACTTTTTTGAATTATTTACTGTAGGGCTTTAGGTTTAAAATTGATTTTTGTTGTCTTACATGTTTAATAAATCAAAGAATTTATAGTTCTTGTTTTGAAATCTCGTCAAACTGTACAATATTTTTTTATTACTGCATTTGAATTATGCCCAAAGATAATTGTTTAGAATTTATTTAAGTAATGCGTGCTCCAAAAAATCGTTGACTTTAAGCATTAATATTGTATGATAATGTTATACATTTTTCGTAAAGCGACGATCGCTTTTTTTGCTCTGCCCGTATCCTATCTTCTACGCACCTTAAACTATTTATACCCTAATACTCTTATTCATTTCCCACCTCCTTATACTCATTCCGCCTTTTGCTTATAAATCGTAAGTAACAGTGTTCAAGCCGTGTATAATATCACCTCATCTTTATGAAATTTGTCCCTTATCTCATCATAACTATTGATAAATTTTTAAAGCACATTTATCATAATAATTAGAAGAAGTAATTATATAATTAATTTTTTTAATCAGATTAGGATATGTACCCGCCCCTCCCCCGCATAACAACATTTTAGTTTTTTCCAAAAAATTTGTTTTAGTTTAACTGAAGGTTAAGCGAAGAACAAAATTTTTGTTCGGACAATAACAAATCTTTGATACTTCTGTATCAACCACATCGTTTTGTTGTCCAACCCAAATATTTTTTTTATTTTCAGTGTAGTCAGGATCTCAGGTTGAATGAAATACTCAGATGATTTAAATTATACTTAACATAATGAGAATTTATTGACATTAAATTACACATTCATTCTTTAGTCTCAATTTCAGAATTAGCTTCTCCTTAGAAACGCCAGATTCCTTTAACCCCAAACTGTGGTTGCCATTTTTGACCTGGAAATTTAACTGCACCACCCCCTGTACTAATCTGTCCATTTTTACTTTGGTAAATATTGTGCTGGTAGTCAATATTGTAAGATGGTCGACGTTCTGGGCCACTCAATGGTTTGTTAATGCCAACACTCACTGAACCTTTATTTTGTGGATTTGCTTCTCTCCTGAAACGCCAAGTTCCTTGGACTCCGACATGGGGTTGCCATTTTTGACGTGGAAATTTCAAAGCTCCACCGCCTGCACTAAGATGACCACTTTTATTTTCAGAAAATTTATGTTGATAATCAACACTGTTAGAGGGAGGTCGTTCTGGTCCATTCAATGGTTTGTTTACATCGACGCTCACTAAATTTGTTTGTGGATTAGCTTCTCTTCGGAAACGGGTCTTCGGAGGGGGTAGACGGTTCTGAAAAATAAATATTGATTATTACTATATTTGTGTATCTCATAATATATCTCATAATATCTATTTATCCACACACACGTGTATGTACGTGTGTGCATGAACGTGTGTGTGTGTTATATATGGGGCATAATTTCTGAAGTGTACCCACCTCGAAAATGAAAGTTGTCCGATCGGGCTGAAAATTGGCCCAATTGTAGTCCTATTAGATAGTACTCTTCACACCAAAAATTAATTAATTTTGATAATTATTTATCAAAGTAGAGGGGGTACAATTTTTGGGTTTTTCAAGCAAAGCCTTAGTTTCAAACGTTTGTAACTTTTGTCCTATTGCCTCAAACAAAATTTCACCTCAAATATTTTTGATAGATTTTTTCACAAACTTTCTGTTGGTGATAACGATTTTTGGAAAAAGTCAAAATTTGACCCGAATTTTTGAAAATCAAAAAAAAATTTGACTTTTTTTCAAATACGGGCACTTTTTTTTTCTTCAAAACATTTTTAAAAGAAAGCTGAGATTTTTTCCTATAAGACCCCCAATTTTCAGAGTGGCAAATTAATTCGTCTTCGAGTAATAGAACGATACGTAAAGAAGATGCCGTGATAGGGCGGGTGGCGCGCGATTTACCCTAGTGCGCTCACGCCGAGGATCTTTGTGCAACGCTTTAGTGCCAGTTTTTCAAGTTAAGTAATATTATATGCTACAGGAATGACTGCTCTCTGCATTTTCAGGGTGAAATTAACAAGGCCTGCATTACGGTCAGTGTAAAATTAATTGGGAATATGCTTTAAAAATTAGAAGTGAGAATATATATCTTTTGAATTTACCCGCGCATTTTTCACTTCCTACTTCTGCCACTAGATGGCTGTCTGCCACTAGATGGTTGTCATTCTCACAAGAGAAGATCATTTTTAACAGTATAAGAAACTGGAATTTAATATTCGTATTTTACTCGCAGATTTGATCTGAAATCGAGTTTATCGAAGCAGGTTTGTACGTAAATTTATTTTATTCTTCATTTTCTCATTCATATTCTCCTTTATCTATTATTCTCATAATTGTATTTTTGGAAAAATCGTGACTTTGGTCATTCTCTTCTAAAAATTTTTTTTTCAATTTAAAAAAAATACTTTTTGCACGATGCCCTCTGAAAAAGTGATTAAAATTTGGAAGAGTAGATGTATTAATCCTTTTCAAAAAGTGAGGCATAAATCAACTAAGCTTAAACTCCGTTGTGTTTCCCAGGACTTGCGTTTGAAATTGCCTACACTACCAGAAGGAGCTCGAATTTGCAGTTCATGTAAATACCAACTCATCAACTCAGCGGGAACATTATCCTTGAACTTTGGAGATGTTGCAGAGCCTTCTGGTAGAAATAAGGTAGAATATGAGGATCATGAAATGATTTCTGACGATGATGAAGATCAGCTATGTGACAGCGAAGAAGATTTAGATGTCTTGGACACCAAGCTGCAGTGTGAAAACAAATATCATAAAGCTGGTGTTGAAGTACTTGATCAAATCATCGAAAAATGCAATGCCTCTAAAGATCTTCAAGAACAATTTCAACTTCTTTCGCTTGCGCCAAAATCTTGGGGACGAAGAAAACTGATGCAGGTGTTCAATACATCAGAGCGAAAAGCAAGAACTGTCAAAAAATTAGTTTCATAGCATGGAATTCTTACGCTTCCGAATCCAAAAAGAGGAAGAGCATTGACTCCTGAAACTGAAACTCTAGTGAAAACCTTTTACGAACGCGATGACATAAGTCGAATGATGCCAGGGATGAAAGACTTTGTGTCGATCAAGAATGATGATGGAACTCGTTCACATGTTCAGAAAAGGTTACTACTGTGTAATCTCAACGAGTTATATGCTCAATTTACGTCAGAACACGTAGGCCTGAAGATCAGTATTTCGAAATTCACAAAACTCAGACCTCGTCTGTGTGTTCTACCAGGAAGCAGTGGCACTCATAATGTGTGCGTTTGCGTGCATCATGAGAATGTCAAGTTGATGTTAAATGAAATAAATATTCAACATTTAACAGAGGATACTGACATGGTGCTCACAAATTATCACGACTGTCTGGATGCTATTGTATGTCATAACTCTTCAAGTTCCTGTCATTTAGGAGAGTGTGAAAACTGTCCAGGTACTGCGAACTTGAAAGATAACATCACAAAAGCTTTTGATGAACATTGTATAAATGAAGTGAGATTTGAAATTTGGTTACAGACCGACCGATGTAGTCTGAAAACTCTGGTAATGGATACTGATGAATTCCTAGATGATTTATGTGAAAGGCTGTTGAAATTAAAAACTCATCACTTTATTTCAAAGGAGCAATCATCTTTTTTCAAAAACCTGAAGGAAAATTTATTGCCCGGGGAGTTTTTGATTTGCTTCGATTTCGCTGAGAATTACGCCTTCATAATTCAGAATGCAGCGCAATCATTCCACTGGAATAACGACCAAGCTACAATATTCACTGTGGTGATTTATTACAAAAAAGATGGAGAGCTCAAGCACGTAAGTATCGCAATCATATCTGATAACTTAGCTCATGACACGGTGGCTGTTCACGAGTATCAAAAGATAATAGTAGATTACTTGAAAACTCATTTCAGGCCAAAGAAAATTTACTATTTCACTGATGGTGCAGGGCAACATTTTAAAAATAAGAGTAGCTTTGTTAATCTCCAAGCCCATGAAGAAGATTTTGGTATCCAAGCTGAATGGCACTTCCATGGTACATCTCATGGTAAGGGTGCATGTGATGGTATAGGAGCGAATATAAAGAGACAAGCAGCACGTTCAAGCTTACAATGTTCTCCGAAAAATCACATACTCACTCCCCATGCTTTGTTTCAGTGGGCAAAGAGTAACTTTAAGGAAACCGAAATTTTTTTCAGCAGCAAAGAAAATCATGCCTTAGCCACCGAATTACTGAAAGCCAGATTTGACAAAGCTGTCACAATACCAGGTACATTACAGTATCACGCTTTCATTCCCACTCAAAATAGAAAACTTCAACTCAAGAAGTTTTCGTCCTCTGAGAAATACGACATCTTCTCGAATGGCAAAAAACAGAAACCGCAAAAGAGGCCTGCAAAGAAAACAACTGTTGAAACTATCACCAAAAAATCAAACAGAAAGACACATAATATTACTATATAATATTACTTAACTTGAAAAACTGGCACTAAAGCGTTGCACAAAGATCCTTGGCGTGAGCGCACTAGGGGAAATCGCGCGCCACCCGCCCCATCACGGCATCTTGTTTACGTATCGTTCTATTACTCAAAGAAGAATTAATTTGCCACTCTGAAAATTGGGGGTCTTATAGGAAAAAATCTCAGCTTTCTTTTAAAAATATTTTGAAGAAAA
This sequence comes from Andricus curvator, assembly GCA_932195095.1. NCBI lineage: Eukaryota > Metazoa > Arthropoda > Insecta > Hymenoptera > Cynipidae > Andricus > Andricus curvator. The sequence goes on from CAKNYM010049887.1 coordinate 133,244, forward strand.
AAAAAGTGCCCGTATTTGAAAAAAAGTCAAATTTATTTTTGATTTTCAAAAATTCGGGTCAAATTTTGACTTTTTTCAAAAATCGTTATCACCACCAGAAAGTTTGTGAAAAAATCTATCAAAAATATTTGAGATGAAATTTTGTTTAAGGCAATAGGACAAAAGTTACAAACGTTTGAAACTAAGGCTTTGCTTGAAAAACCCAAAAATTGTACCCCCTCCACTTTGATAAATAATTATCAAAATTAATTAATTTTTGGTGTGAGGAGTACTATCTAATAGGACTACAATTGGGCCAATTTTTAGCCCGATCGGATAACTTTCATTTTCGAGGTGGGTACACTTCAGAAATTGAGGCGCCGGATGCAAGAAGGAGATATAGAATTATTTTGCTGGAGTGGGGAGGCCCCTGAGCACTTGAAACTAAAGTATTCAGTTTTAATTTTTGAAATATATATCCTGAGTGAAAATTTAATTCCACATCTTTTTCTCCTCATAAAAAAAGTTGTAGCTTTTTTATTTTTCGAATTATTTACGAAAAACTGTTTTTTTCTTTGATCAAAATATTTTGATTTTTTTCACTTCAACTCGCCACAAAATGGGAGGTTTTTGATATTTTGTAATGAAACTTATCAGAAATATGCATTGTCATGTTCTGCGACCGATGACGTCAGCAAAAGTTCAAAATGTTTATATAAAAAATTGTTAATAATTTTTGTCCAAGACTATGCATAATTCGTGCACAAAGAACTTCTAGCGTTTCGGGAGTCGAGCGAATTTTGAGCAAGCGAAAACTGTCAGCGAGAAAGTTGTTCAGAAAGGTTCAAGGAAGTTTTCTGGAAAGATTTAGCTCAATTAGAATAGTAGTTAACCAACTGTTGATGTTTTAATTTGCAGGCGCGATGGAATTTACTCCGCGTATACTATAGCCTGGCCGGCAAACCGCTACCCCAGCGTTAGGTGCAACTGTGCCTTACAGCCCGTCGAGATCTTGTAATTAGAATACAAAGAATATGGAAAATCATGATTTATAATAAATAGTTCTTCTTCTCTGATAAAAATATTTTAATTGTGCTACTTCTAGGAACATGAACTTCATAAAAGTCTTAAAAATAAGGAATCTCTCCAAATTTTTTTTTTGTATTCGGTGTGTCCTCCGTCTGACCTCTATTTGTAAATATACTTATATAGGCTTGTGGGTTGTTTCTTTACCAAAAATAAAATATATCAGTTTAGTTTAGTCTCTTTCGATTAGCAGAGCAGATTGTAGAAATATTACGTGATATATAAAAGATAAAAGTTGTTCGATTAAATTATTCTAATAGCTATTGAAGTGCTATTACTTAAATATAGTGAAGTTTTCCAATTAAAAAATGGAAAATAATTTAAAATCTACGAATGGTAGAAAACGAACGAAGCATGAAAGTTTGTGGGAAAGAAATGTTCTAAAATGTAGCAGAAATGCGGTATGTAATAATAAATTAGTTTAGTTATCACCAAAATATTAATTTATTCATTGAAAACTACTTATTGCTAATAATTAACAATCATTTCTATATGTACTATGTTTTTAATTCCAAAATCTGGACGGGCTGTGAGGTATAGTTGCACCTAACGCTGGGGTAGCGGTTTACCGGCCGGGCTGTAGTCTACGCGGAGTAAATTCCATCGCGCCTGCAAATTAAAACATCAACAGTTTGTTAACTACTATTCCAATTGAGCTAAAACTTTCCAGAAAACTTCCTTAAACCTTTCTGAACAACTTTCTCGCTGACAGTTTTCGCTTGCTCAAAATTCGCTCGACTCCCGAAACGCTAGAAGTTCTTTGTACACGAATTATGCACCGTCTTGGAACAAAATTATTAACAATTTTTTAAATAAACATTTTGAACTTTTGCTGACGTCATCGGTCGCAGAACATGACAATGCATATTTCTGATAAGTTTTATTACAAAATATCAAAAACCTCCCATTTTGTGGCGAGTTGCAGTGAAAAAAATCAAAATATTTTGATCAAAGAAAAAAACAGTTTTTCGTAAATAATTCGAAAAATAAAAAAGCTACAACTTTTTTTATGAGGAGAAAAATATGCGGAATTAAATTTTCACTCAGGATGTATATTTCAAAAATTAAAATTGAATACTTTAGTTTCAAGAGCTCAGGGGCCTCCCCACTCCAGCAAAATAATTCTATATCTCCTTCTTGCATCCGGCGCCTCAATTATGCCCCATATGTTATATTATATATCGATGCCTCCATTCAATATGAGTCTATCTGCTGACAGCGCCGTGTATGAGACTATGCGCTGTGTATAAGCATAGGGAATAGTCTCAAACAGAGCGCTGTCAGCACATAGACTCATATTGAATGGAGGCGTCGATATATATATATATATAGAGAAATATCTCACACTCTTCTTTTTACATTCTCATTCTAATGAGAAGGTATTGGTTTTATGTAAAATTTGACATAGTCGGTTTTCATCAAATCTCCACGTTTTGAGACCCCCTGAGCCAGAAAAAACGGTTTTTACCAAGGTGTCTGTCTGTCTGTAGTCTGTCTGTCTGTCTGTCTGTCTGTAGCCACGATAACTTTCGAAAAAATGATCAGATTTGATTGAGCTTTGGCACACTTTTTTATGGCCGAAAAATAGAGAACGAGTTCGTTAACCAGCTATTTTGGATGAAAATTCAAAAAGTGAGCACATTTTGAAAATTTTTGAGACCACTTTTTTTGAAGATTTAAAAATTCTATGTATGGTTATTAGTAGTACGCAAAATGACGAACAAAATATTCTAATGACTTTTCGTGATAAAACAAAAATTACTGGAGTTATAGCATTTTCAAAATTCCAAAACACAAACGAAAATGTACATTTTAAGCCGAAAAACGCACGATATGAAAAAAAGTCAAGAGGAGAAAAACGTTGCTTTTTGAACGCCCTATAATATTTTCATAACAACTTTTTGAATTTTTTGAAAAATAAAAAATTCAAATTTTGATCGCACAAAAAAATAATCAAAAATTCCATTTTGCTGTGAAACTATGCAAGATACGAGAAAAGATCATTTTACCAAAATTGTGCACCCAAAAAAGATCTACAAATTTCTCATCATTCACTTTTTGATATGACGCGTAGTTTTTGTTTTATTCGTGAAAAACAGCATTGAAAATAGAAAAATCAAATGCACAGAACCGAGCGTGGAACGCAAGGTTCAAATGATTTTCAAATCAAATATCGAGCGCGACGCGCGAGTGTCTGGATGAGAATGTGTTCCTTAAGGTCGATAGAACCTTGAGTAAATGAAGTTCCTTTTCAGTCTAAAATAAAAACAAATTTAACAATCACTTAATATGTAGAGGTTTTGATAATTTTATAATATTTGCAAACAAACTTTTTCTTTTCATCGAAGTCGAACACGAAGTTGAAAAATCTAGAGCAACCGAGCGTAAAGCGCGATGTAGATACGCCCGAGCGCGTAGCGCGAGGTGAATACATAATCGAGCGCGAAGCGCGAGATAAATATATGATCGAGCGCGAAGCGCGAGATCCAACAGTTGCGCGCCCTAGGCGCGCTCAAACTTGCGAGCGAAGCGAGCCGCGCGCGAAGCGCGCGATGAGAATGTGCCCGCGAGGCGGGCAGATTTTTTTGCATTAATTTCTTGACAGAGAATGAACATTCATTTTTTCAAAAGAAATATCTACAAAAAAATTCAATTTTTCAATCATTGAATAAAATGGTATTTCTTAGAATTTTGAAGAAGATGCATTCAAAATTTAAACAGATAAATTAATATTTTCAATGAAAATGAAGGAAACAATTAGTTAAATATGGGACTACTAAAACCTGAAGTAATTGCTATTTATATTTTTTATCATCATTTTTCAAAATGAAGTTTTATTGTAATAAATTTCATCATTTTGCATTTATGTTCCTCGTAATAGAAGTTGAATTTGCCCTATTTCAAGATATCATTTTACCAGCCAGCAGAAGATAATGAAAGAGTAGTGGCCACAAGAGACAATACTGAAAATAGCTTGACCATTTTTAGTTTCTCGTGTATCTGAAAATCAAAAAAATTATTATCACGTATTGATTAATTTTCATTCTTTCCCAAATTTCATAACAACTATTACTCTATCAAAATTATTATTTCATCAAAATTATTATTTCTTAAATAATTTATTATAATATCAAATTACTATAGGTTTAAATTATTTAATTTAGAAATTACTTAAGAGTTTAATGAAATTATAATTTAATTTGTGCTGCTCACCTAATGTTTTTTTGATTCTGCTGCCAGTTCAAGTTTGAAATTTTTGGTTCAGGATGACAATTTATATACGATCCTCGATGAAAAGGAGCCGGCATGTTCTCCACCGGGAATCACCGGCTTGCCTTCATCCAGGGAATTACGCTCTTCAACGTACATATATCGCACCATTTTTTCTCGAAGCCAGTAACTCGGTACATAAACTCACACACACACACGCGCGCACATGCAAACAAGAATGCACACATGATATGTGATGAAGAAATTTCCTACATTTTCGTTTAATACAGAATATCGTAAGACTATCTGCATTTCTACAGTGAGTCAATACTTCTCTTTTAATCAAACGACGTTATTAGATAAATTGTTGTTTAAAGGAGGAAAGACGAATGATGCAATCATTCACTCATCTTAATAAAGAAAATCAAATGGATGAAAAACAAAATTTGCTTGCAAATATTAGATGTGAATATTTTATTTATTATTTATATATGCATTTATTATTTATATACTAACATCATCAATCGCGCGCTACGTGCGCGTAAAGTTTCCTTTGTTCTGAGGGAAAATAATCTTTAATGCAAGTTGACAGTGTTCAATAAATTGTCATTAGGATTAACAAAACCAAATTCTTCTGATTATAAAGTGTTTAAAATTAAAATTAACATATTTTTATTTTATCAACTTAACAAACTTTTAATAATGTAAAATTAATAGTATATTGTGCTACAAGTTGAAAAAGCGAGAGATTTAAAACGAGTGTGAAGTTAGCTAACCGAGCGGAGCGAGGGTAGCTATCACACGAGTTTTAAATCGTCGCTTTTTCAATGTGTGGGACACGATACTTTTTCTATAATTTGTTAAAAAGTGCTAGTTTTTTTTACCTGTTTTTTGTGTAAAAAGAAGGCGATTTTTTGTCGATTGACGCAACAATGACAATGGCAATTATCAAAACCATGGCAATAATATGGCAGTAATAATAAGCTGGTTTTCACAATTGAATAGTTGGCCCATAAAGTTGAGGGCTTCAAAACTTCCGATTTTTCGTGAAAAAAACCAAGCACAGTATTTTCGGAGAAACTGACGGTGTTTTTTTGCTTTTGCCAAGTGACAAAAGTACATAAAAAATACACAACTCGAGACTTTTCAGGAAATTGCTTTTAGGTTAGGGACGACAGTCGGAAAATAGAATGAAGTTGGCTGCGCACGAAGCACGAGTCCACCCGAGGCAGCACGAACCCACCCGAAATAACATTTACTTTTTCCACTGTGCCTCACTTTTATCACTGTCCATTTACTTTTTCCACTGCATCTGTCCACTTTTGTCACTGTTGCCCGGAAAGGTCGGCACTGCGCATGCGCCACGTCATCTAGCAAAAATCGGTAACTTTTTACACTAAAAACAGGTGGAAAAACTGGCACTTTTTCGCGAATTATAGAAAAAAATTATAAACCAACAAAATAAATCCAACTACAGTTTCGATAGGGTTTTTCATAATCTTTTTATAACTCATAAGCATTTTTTTAAATAAACATTTGACCTTCATAAATAAATATTAACAATAAATTGAGACTTTTTTCAAATGTAGGCTTGGTTTTCTTTTGTCTGAAAAGAATGCTTAAATTTTTTCTATTGAGAACCTACAGGTTAGAAAATTGACATATTATTTACTATTTATTCGTCAAAATAAGCGATCGGTAGGTTTTGTGCAGATACCATCTTTCAACGATTTATAACTCTATTATTATCACTAAAAAATGATTTTGTACAATAGAAAGAGAATTAAAAAGGCTATCGTAACTGAAGTGAGAAGAACTAATTTTAAGTTGATTTTAAAAGAGCCATAAATCGTTGAACAAGATAGCATCCGCACAAAATCCAGCGATTATAAACATGACGATTTTTCAATCTGAAGGTATGTTTAAAAGAAAAAATTTAAGCTTTATTCTCAGTAAAAAAAAATAAACAAAACCCTTAATTCCAAGAAAGTAAAATTGATTTGTCACCTTCATTTTTTAAACAATTCAGAAGAAAAAAAAATGTGTTACAACAAAAATGATTATTCTGTTTTTTCTGTGCACCCGCACTAAGATCAGCATTTTTATTTTCAAAACATTTGTGTTGAGAATTAATATTTTAAGATGGAGAATTCCATGGAAGAATAATATTTATAATTAATAATGTAGTCAAATTACCTTTAGAGATTGCGCTCCAACTAATGAAAAATTTAAATTCAGAAATACATTCCCATTATTCAAACACTTCACGGTTATTTTCTTATTATGTTTACATTTGAAGGGTCGCGGGACATACGAGCATAAATGCCAAGTTTTGGGAATGCCTTTAATTAGTCTAAACTAATTGTTTTGATGTAACTCATGTTTCTACAGAAGATTATTATCGTGTAGTTCAATTTAGAAGTCGGTCAAAATCCATGTTTGGCTTTTGTTTATTGAGTAATTACATCTTTTTGCATGATATTTTCACAGTTTGATAGAGCTAAATAGTAGATCTCGCAAGTGCTTTCTTGTTTTTTCAAATAAAAAAATAAAACATTTATGCAACTCTTTGTGTGTCCATATTTTCGTTGTTTTTTTTCGTTTTTTGGACGCACCACACCATTTTTCAGGGGTTTTCTCGGAGGTGCTTGATTCTTCCAGGATATTCCTTTCATGGTTCAATAAAGCTAAGTAATAACTGGGAAGTACTTATATAAACTTCGAGCTTTGGCACTAACGCCCTGGAGCCCTTCATTTCTAAACATGAAAATAAGTGTTCTGCAAACAATTGTAAGATTGAACTCTCAAACCTTTTTAGGGATCGTTCATAAACTACGTTATGCGTTTTTCTTTTTTTGTTAAATAAAGATGAGAATATCATTTCCGTGAAGTTGAAAAGGATACAACGATATAAGCAAAAGAAAAACGCGTAACGTAGTATATGAACGATCCCTTATCAAAACTTCAAAAAATGCTCCTCTTTAATTGACTAGTTCTGTACGACGATCGCTGTCTTTTCTGTTATTAATTCAGTTATCTCTTAGCCAATTAATATTAAAATAGGTTCTGAAACGTTTTTTAAAAGATTGGCTTATAAGGAAAAATTAATTTTCAATTCGAAGTATCATCCTCCTTATTTATAAACATGTATTTCTTTACTTATTAAAGAAAGTATGAGACCGGTTTTTTAAAATTACTATTTTTACTATTTCCGATTCTTTAGAAACATGTAGTTTTGCGCATCGTTTCCCTACGAAATGTTCGCAATACGAACACTAGTATCGTTTTTTTTTTCAATTGTCGTTATGTAACTCCTATACATAAATTCATACATAAAGATATACGTATAAAAAATCAGTTTAGAGATGTTCTAGATATGGGCTCAAACCTATTTTGACAGTTCGATTTTTTGCAGTAAGATAAAGAAGCAGACCGTTCTATAATACTTAATAAAAGATTAAAAAATTCGATACAATGGCAAACATTGCCGAGAATCGTGACTTGATTCCTTATATGGATTTTCCTGAACTTGATTCTATATTGCATGGAGCAGTCGATATGTAAATTTTTATTTACAAATATTGTGAGTTAGTAATTTGACAGTGAATAAGGTTGATAATTTGGTTATAGATTATATTTATATTAGTGCAATTTTTTCTTTAATTCATAGGGCACGCATAAGCCCCAGCTTTTGGATCCAATAATATTGGAGCTTCCGTGGAAGAAGATCGAATGGCTCCTTCATTTGACGTCATTAGGATAGTAGTATTATTGATGAGAGACTTAGAGAGATTTAAGTAGATAAGCCATCGTTTGTTTATTTATAATAATCGAATTTTGCATCATCTTAATTTTTTCTGTTTGATTGATTTCTCTAATATATTCACAATATTGAACTTTACTTATCTGATATGTATTCAAATTATGGTATATCCAAGGCTCTTCTAATTTCTAAAGTCATCAAAATTGTTGTTGCTATTTATTACATTCAAAAAGTAAAACTCAAAGCAATTTAGACAACATATTTCTTACAAATGAAATTGACTCACATAAAAATTGACTTTGTAATTTCTTAAAAATTTTAAAGCTACATAAATCATAAATAAATGTAATGATGGTTACTTTAAGTAAAAAGGAATTACTGATTTTATTCCTAGAATCACGTTTAATATGTATAGTACATAAATTTCTTCTGTTTCCTCCTCCTCCTCTTTCTCCTCTTCCTCCTTCTCCTCATTATTCTTCTTCTCCTCCTTCTCGTGCCTCTTCTCTAGCCTTCAAACTAAGGACGCCGTTTTTAATCTCTGAATCGTAGAGCGCATGCTCTGAATATTTTCACTAGCGCCACACTCGGGACGTTTTTGTCGTACTCAGGACAAAAAATTCTCATTTTCGTTTGCACTAGTTTAGTATCCTTATTTATATTTTCAACGACCTGGATGATGCTCCAATTTGGGAAGAAAGATTCTGATAGTTTGACGAGGCCGGACACCGACGGGATTATCTTCAGCTAGAGAAACGTCTACTGGAAAGGCATGGTTGTTTTTCATGAGTACTATAATCCGATTTTGAGCATCATTATATACTGGACGAAGCGAATCATTTATAATTGCTCCTATGATGTAACCGCGATCTATTCCTACGGTAACATCTCCCTCTAATATTTGGAGATCACCGCGTACATCTTCGTAGAAGCGAATAGGGGGAAATGATTCAGGCGCTACTTTCGAGTTCAACCGCCTCATAAACTGTGAACTTAATTCTGTAAAGAAAAAAGTAGAAACCGTTTATGTAAAATATTCATATACCTTCCAAAAATTCTGGAAATCAGTAAAGCAACTATCCAGAAATATTTTGTAGTAGAACTTGAGAAGTTTGAAATTTATTGAATTTATTATAAACAAATAAGTGGATTACTTCGCACTGAGTAGAAATAATTAGTAGACGGAGACAATTCATTTTGTTAATAAACCTTTGTAGACAATTATCTGCTTCAGATATTTTCAATAATTGCATCCGTTTACAAAAAAAACATCACAAATTAGTATTAGATTTTATACTTGGTTACCCGATAACAACGGATACTTGTTTAAACAAATTTTAAATGTTTGATAGGGCACTTAAGAAGAGAGGCGGTCACGATTTTGAATGAATAAAGTCTACACAGTAAAACTCTACAGTCCACACAGCTAATTCGAGACGCAGGGACTCTACACAAGCTTATTCGGCAAACTATATTCAAAACTCATTACCGTTTTATTTTTACATTCTCATTCTAATGAGAAGTTATGTGTTTTATGTAAAATTTGACATAGTCGGTTTTCATCAAATCTCCACGTTTTGAGACCCCCTGAGCTAGAAAAAACGATTTTTACCAAGGTGTCTGCCTGTCTGTAGTCTGTCTGTCTGTCTGTAGCCACGATAACTTTCGAAAAAATGATCAGATTTGATTGAGCTTTGGCACACTTTTTTATGGCCTAAAAAGAGAGAACGAGTTTGTTAACCAGCTATTTTGGATGAAAATTCAAAAAGTGTGCACATTTTGAAAAGTTTTGAGACCAATTTTTTTGAAGATTTGAAAATTCTATGTACGGTTATTAGTAGTACGCAAAATGACGAACAAAATATTCTTATGACTTTTCGTGATAAAAAAAAAATTACTGGAGTTATAGCATTTTCAAAATTCCAAAAAACAAACGAAAATGAACATTTTAAGCCGAAAAACGCACGATATGAAAAAAAGTCAAGAGGAGAAAAACGTTGATTCCTGAACACCCTATAATATTTTCATAACAACTTTTTGAATTTTTTGAAAAATAAAAAATTCAAATTTTGATCGCACAAAAAAATAATGAAAAATCAAAAATTCCATTTTTCTGTAAAACTATGCAAGATACGAGAAAAGATCATTCTACCAAAATTGTGCACCTAAAAAAGATCTACAAATTTCTTATTAATCACTTTTTGATATGAGGCGTAGTTTTTGTTTTATTTGTAAAAAACAGCATTGAAAATAGAAAAATCAAATTTTTAGACGAATAACACCGGCTACGAAAAAAATGATTAAAACAAAATTTGTTCATCCAAGGAAGAGGTACAAATTTGTTATGAATCATGTTTTGATAGGATGCGTAGTTTTTGTTTTATTCGTGAAAATAACATTGACAGTAAAAAAATTCAAATTTTTGAAAACAATGCAAGGTACGAAAACAGATAAATGAACAAAAATTGTGCATTCAAAAAAGACTTACAAACCTGTAATCAATTTTTGTTGTAAGAATATATTCAAAATGAAAAAAATTAACTTTTTTGATAAACGGCACAAGCTAAAATAAAATGTTAACTAATAAAATTTGTCGCCTAAATTATATCATTACTTTTCATTTGAAATCAAATACAAATTTAGTAATTTGTATATGAAGAACATATAACGCGAAGCACAAAGTGCGCGCTCAGTGTATTTACCAAATCGCGCGTCGTAAGTGCGCTCAAACTTTTTTGTTTCTATCATACGGTGCACAGAACCGAGCGTGGAACGCAAGGTTCAAATGATTTTCAAATTAAATATCGAGCGCGAAGCGCGAGTGTCTGGATGAGAATGTGTTCCTTAAGGTCGATAGAACCTTGAGTAAATAAAGTTTCTTTTCAGTCTAAAATAAAAACAAATTTAACAATCACTTAATATGTAGAGGTTTTGATAATTTTATAATATTTGCAAACAAACTTTTTCTTTTCATCCAAGTCGAACACGAAGTTCAAAAATCTAGAGGAGCCGAGCGTAAAGCGCGATGTAAATACGCCCGAGCGCGTAGCGCGAGGTGAATACATAATCGAGCGCGAAGCGCGAGATCCAACAGTCGCGCGCCGTAGACGCGCTCAAATTTGCGAGCGAAGCGAGCCGCGCGCGAGGCGCGCGATGAGAATGTGCCCGCGAGGCGGGCAGATTTTTTTATTTTAATTTAAAAAAATCTACACAAATAAATCCCAGGTCAAAATAACCACGAGGAATTTCACGTGAAATTTTACATTAAAACCCATATAAAGACGGCATCAATCCGTAAGTCTGGATGTGGATTCTACATGGAATTCGACGTAAATTTTTACACGTGAAAGGTTTTGGATTTCCATTTAGTTCCAAGTGGCTGGATAAATTCACGTATATATTTTCACCTGGGATTTTACGCTGCACAACGCTACACACAATAATTAAAAAAAAATTGAAAACCCATTATCATATGTAGAGTTTTGCAGTGTCGAATTTTTATGATTAAAATAATGAAAAAAACTAATAAATTGGCTTATGTAGAGTTCCCGCGCAGAATTTTATTGAATAAGGTATATTTCAATTCGAAGTGTCTTGTCATCCCGAAATTCGGGATGATTAGTCCAATATTTTTTATAAGCTTGGCTAGTAGTCTCGAATTTTCGGAACGACTTGTCCATCCCATTTTCCAAGTCCCTATATTTTTCGGGAAGACTAGACAAAGCCATTTAAATTTGTAAAATTTAATTTTTCACTCAAATAATAAATTAAGTCCTACACCGTTAAACTCTTCACAAATGTGTGTAGCGTTTTACGGTGTGGGATCTGATATTGTATAGGGTTTTAACATTTTAATTTTAGTTTTTTGTAGAGTTTCAAAAATATTACTGAATAAATTATCTTCTGTAGAGATTATTGAAATTCACAGCATTTAAATTATTATTATGTGTAGGAGTTTAAAATTTATAATTCAACCGCGTTGATTTTAAATTCAAATATTTATTTGTTAAATAAACATTATTGTGTAGAGTCCTCATGTGTAGTATTCTATATGTAGAATTTACTTGTGCAGAATCGCTACCATTTTCGAAAAATCAACAATTGTTATTGTTATTGCAAAATTTTCTGAAATGCACTTATAATCATAGATATATTGTTATATTTACCAATAGAGTTAAAGAAGACCACTAAGGTAAATAACAGAGTACTAAGGGCGATCTTCATCTTCTTTAAATAAAGGAAATTCCCTTATTGAAAATTTGGTGAAGAGTGTAACTAATGAATGCACTATACGATTTTTGTTAGAGTTTATATACTGCGGGCTATCTCATTCGTCATTGTATATGATTCCACAAATGCTTAAGATGTATTGAAGGAGTGGTTTATTTGTGTTTCATAAATCTGACTTATGGTAAATATATAATTTGGAGGGATCTAAATGACGTTTATCAGACAATAGAATGATCAATATAATGTTGGAAACAAAAAACAATGTCATAAATCAATATTAATTAAACTGTAGCAAATAAAACGTTATCCATGTTTGATAACTTGAGAATATCGGCCTAAATACCATACAATCTTCTAAAACTACGTCATACAAAATTTTTTAACCTTGAAGATTAGCGCTTATCAATTAATCTTTACATATTTTTCGCACAGAATTAAGTTACATGGCAGTCATGCAAGAAGATTATTTTCTAAATGAAATCTATTTTTCATTCATTTTTTTACCTTCGTAAATCGTATAAGTTACGTCGTGAGTATCATCATTTAATATCATCACATAAAATAAAATAATAAATCTTTGAGGACAATGTTTCACAGAAAAAAAATGGATGAAATTTACGATTCTAGGTTAAAATTTGTCTGCCACAGGAATGAACTTTGTATTTTATTCATATTTAATCGAATTCATAAAAAATTTCTATAACTATTAATTTTGCAACATTTTCAAATTTCATATTACTCCGCTTAGGGCCTTAATAAATTGAAAATGGTTGGTTATACTCGGATTCTTGTTTACCGCACAATATTTAGTCGCAAATACTTACATTTTAATATTTATATATATATATATAAATATAAAAATATAAATACACAGAATATTAAAATATAAAAATACATTATATTATATATGTTAGCGTTGAGTAAAACATTGGTAAAAAAAAATATTGATTATGATTGTGATTATTATCATTTTTTTTAACAAACATAAAAATTCTATGAGTAGCACATTACTTTAAGTTTTAGAATTCAAGTGAGCAGGATGAAGAAGGCATTTGTGGTTAAATAAATAAGTTTTCATAGTTGAGCCCATTTACTGGGAATTTTGTATTGAAGATTTTAATTTTGATATTTAAATGATTAAATTTCGAAAATTTAGCAAAAAAATGTGATAATTATCAATTTTAAATATTTTAAATTTCATGATTCTGTGTTTTTACATCGTCCAGTTTCAAACGATGTTTGGTATGATTCAATATTTAACGACTCAATAGTTTAAATGGGAAATGTGAATCCTCAATATTTATATTTTTCTTATAATATAATTTTTCATTTTGAAACTGAGGGCTCAATTCTTAATTAATTCTCTAAATTTTTTTGGGTTGATAAACATCTTTTTACAAATAATAGTAAGATATTTGCAATAGTAAACATGATTATACTGAGAACATGTGATGATGAAGGAAACTAATATAGAATAAAAATAAAATAAAAATTGTAACTAAGTTCCAGATACTTTTAAAAATACTTGCGTATAAAAAACCTCTGATTGCTCATCAGTTTTCATTTAAAAAACTGTATTTCGCTGTCAGTAACAAATCAATATGACGCACGCATATTTTTTATATAAATATGATCCGTTCATCTTGCCCGTTATAAACGAAAAAAACAACATTTTTATCGCTCACAAGTTAACTTTCCTTGTTTAATTTCTTGAGGGTAATTATATTCAATACTGATAAATCCAGCTATGCAAAGCTTCTCTTTTTATTTTTTGCAGAACTTGTCTTTTAGATTAATGATCAGTATGATATTGCGAATTTCAGTCACTTTTCAATCACTTTGTTGGCCAACATTTTATAATTTAACATGAAGTGTATCGTCGTTCCGAAATTCGGGATGAGTAATCAAATATTTTTAACAAGCTTGGCTAGTGCCGAATTGTCTGGACTAGTCCATCCTTTTTCCAACTCCCCTAATTTTTCTGGACGACTAGACGCAGCCAATTTAACACTAATAAATATTGGTTTTATGTTTGACCTACAAATGAGAAGTCTATTCCAATTTTTAAGACTTTGTTGAATTTCTAAAAAAGCTATCCACTTATTTAAAGGTCATATAACATTTATCTACAATATGTGCTAAGAGTACTTGTAATCGATTTTTCTTCTCATGGTTACACGGAATCCTGAATATTCTTTATTCCTACCGGAATCTTCATTTTAAATTATTTACCCCAATTTGTTTATTTTCAACAATAATTATATACCTACAATTTTTCTACCCAGATTAAAAATTTTCGAAAATCTTTACAGATTTCTCAATACCTTATCTATATATTTAAATAATCATAGATATGATGTTTTTATTTGGATCCTTTTGGAGAAATGTAAAATTAATAAGACGGATATTTTTTTCGGTCCAAAAAAAGGATGTAATGTCTTCAATTTTTCCGTAAGGTCTATTGAATTAGTGTTAAAAAACCCTTATTTGTTAACTGGCGACTTCATATTTCATAATTTGTTAATTAAAAATACTCGAATTGTTGACAAAAAATCAGAAATAAAAAATATATTGTTACAATCTATCAAACGCTAAAGTTTCCTCTCGTTCACACGGTAGGAAACCCGTGTGTGAATGAGAGCTCTATACATAATTGCACGAACTTTGATAAAGCACAAAGGCCTAGTGAACTGGTGAACTTTTCGAGTGGCACTCGAGCTTTTTTCACGTTTATTTCGTCTATCTTTCGAGTATCCATAGTAAACTCGGGTCACGAGGTACTCATGTTGTAGCAGCAGTTATCGGCAGTTTTGATATTAATAAATAAAGTTTTTCCTCAAACTTAACTCCACGTTTCGAAAGTCGAAACCCACATTTCAGATCTAAGGCAACTGCCAAGATTAATTCAACTTTTCACCCAGCAACTCTCGCAAGCTTAAAACTTTGATTTCCACTCTACCTAGGTAAACCTCAAAGATCGGTTTTTAGATATTGATTCACCTGGTGCATTGCACAGTTCATATAAATACTTTTTAAAATAGAAATTCGAATATTAAAACAACATTTGAAATCTTCTAATGTTTAAGTTGTTTAGTTTTAAATAATTACAAACTTTACAGTCATATTTAAAAAAATTGATAGTTCAAATAATTTTTAGGATTAAAATAACTGGAATTTGAATACATTTGAAATAAGGTTGATTTCGAATATGAAGATTGACAAGAGCCAGTCGTCACTAAGTAAGTAACTAAGAAAGCTGCCAAGAATCCTTGTTGAGAATAATCATGTATTTTGGAACTTTCGTGGACTGTTGGCGCAATTCTCAACCGGTTTCAATGAAACTTGGCAGCTGACTGACCAACCATTAAAAAATAAGTTTAGGGGTGATTCCTTAGAAACTGTGAAATTAAAACAAAATAAACATAGAAGCCACAAATTTTCGCTCTATTCTCATCTTGGCAACCTAATCTTCCAAACCGATTAGTATCAGATTTTAACGAGAAGTCAGTAGAAACAAATTCACGATACATTATTCAACAATTTTTGATATCTTGAATAGTTTTTGAATTTTTACGTATTTAGTGTAAAAAATGAAAATCTAGAGATGACATAATTAGTAAAATTTTAAAAACTGCACAGCTCCACACAAAAAATCGAGAAAATTACCCCTGGAGTCTGACTATGCCTATCATATGTTTTCGGGGTCGCTGAATCCAAATTCGGGCCCATTTAACTTCATCACGTCAGGATTTTCCATAACCTTAAAAAATAGGCCCAAAAACCAAACAAATCCTCTATCCATTGACCACTCAATCCCCATAACCCCTTAAACGCATAACCCCTTAACCCTATAACCTCAAAATGCCATAACCCCCAAACCCCCGAACCCGGCAAAAAAGAGACATATGTGCGTTGAAGCCCTGGAACACAGTATATTCGAGCCATGCATGCTTCTTAAGCCTTAAGCCCACATTCTTCATTAACCCCATAACTCCGAAACCCCATAACCCGGTGAGAATAGCCTTATGTACGAACTCTCATGAGTCAAATCTTCGGACATCATTGCTGTACTACTTATTAGTGTTTTTGCAATCCAGGGTTCCTGGGTTCGGCAAAACGTAGGTTCTCCTAACGAAAGGCTCGTTCTCACCGGGTTATGGGGTTTCGGAGTTATGGGGTTATTGAAGAATGTGGGTTTAAGGCTCAAGAAGCATGCATGGCTCGAACATACTGTGTTCCAGGGTTTCAACGCGCATATGTCTCTTTTTTACCGGGTTCGGGGGTTTTGGGGTTATGGCATTTTGCGGTTATGGGGTTAAGGGTTTAAGGGGTTATGGGGTTATTGGGATTAAGTGGTTAATGGATAGAGGATTTATTGAGTTTTTGGGCCTATTTTTTAAGGTTATGGAAAATCCTGACGTGGTGGGGTTAAATGGACCCCGAATTTGGATTCAGCGACCCCGAAAACATATGATAGACATAGTCAGACTCCAAGGGTGGTTTTCTCGATTTTTGTGTGGAGCTGTGCTATTCAAGATATCGAAAATTCTTGAAATGTTTATCGAGAATCTATAACTACAGAATTTTCATTCGCCAGGGACATCAAATTGTTCGCGTTGCTGGGAATCGCCCAAATACTTCCGAATAAAGGAGGCAAACATCATCAGGCAATTTGTACTCTAGATTGAACTATATTATTAAGAGGTTGCAGCTACTCTTAAAAATAATTATTTGAATCAAGAAGGCGTTATTAATTTAAATAATAGCAGATATTAGAATTTTCCCAACACATATAGAAACGAATCGATCGTGATAAGAAGTATCAAGCTGCACAAATGAGTATCACAAATAGAAGACACATTTAAAATTCCTCTAAAAATTTCGTTGTCATAAATATTTCTATTAAAAAAAAAATCTCTTTTTATCCCTTTCTGAAATTTTTCCAAATCCCGGATTTGCGAAACTATTTTTTTAATTCCAGCGGGTATCCCCAAAGAATGTTATTCAATGGATTATGGTAAAATTTGAAATCGCATTTCATGTCCTAATTAATCTTACTACACAGAAAATAAAAACCTTCGTGTCAAGACTCTTCCCTTTGTTTTTGTTTTCATCAGTAGAAAATATTTTTCATTGAGAATTAGTTTAGGTGGTAATAATTCTTTTATCTCAAATATGATAGCCTCTCTACTGCTAAGTATTAATTATGTCAAATTCTCTTTAACGTAGGAATTCTTTTCCTAATTAAGTGCTATTGATTTGTGCTATAAAAAATGGCAACATTTTCTCATTGTTAAAAACGTGTAGTCCAGTCAAATTAGACGAAAAATACCATTTGCTGGAACAAAAAATTTCGCCTAAAATGGGTTGGTGGACGACGTATATCACT
This sequence comes from Andricus curvator, assembly GCA_932195095.1. Taxonomy (NCBI): domain Eukaryota; kingdom Metazoa; phylum Arthropoda; class Insecta; order Hymenoptera; family Cynipidae; genus Andricus; species Andricus curvator. Next base: position 150,901 of record CAKNYM010049887.1, read on the forward strand.
GCGTATAGTTTTAACTAACGATAAAGTGACAATTTTGAAACGATTTTTCAACATGTTTGCTTGGATTGTTTCTTCTGGTTATGAGATAGGTGAAAATTACGTAGCAGACAATTTGTCGGGCATAACAAATTCTTTCAAATGATCCCTATTCAAACTCTTCGCAGCTAATAGTTTACAAGGTATTAAATTGTTAATTAAGGGAAGCGTGTTTTTTGAGCAGCCTGCATTTTAATCAATTTTCATTGTTGTAAAAAATACTATATGTGGGTTACAGAAAAACTGATTACGCCATTCGATTCTTTAAAAAAATTACGTATAGTCCATGTGTTGAACAATTCGGTTTCCAACCCGATTTGTTATGTAGCATTCATAAATAATTACATGGTACAACACGTCCTTCAGCATTTATTTATACTACATATAACAAAATGATTTAAAAAGTGTAAAGCACAAAATTGTAATATTTACACGTTCTTAGGAATAATAAAAATATTGCACTTTTGTGCATGGCACAAATCAATAGCACTTAATTAGCACAACATTCCTACGTTAAAGAGAATTTGATGTGATTAACAGTTATTAGTAGAGAGCCTTTCACATTCAAGACAAAAGAATTATTAGCACCTAAAATAATTCAGCTGAAAAATATTTGCTACTGATAGAAACAAAAACGGAGGTAAGAGTGTTGACTCGAAAGTTTGTATTTTCTGTTTAGTAAGACTACTGTACACCCCAGTAAGAAGGCTTGAATTGAAAAGAATTGTGAAATTCCGATTTCAGCGTAAAAATGAACATTTTTCTATCGTATTTAAAACCTGATTCTTCCACCGACCTCGAATCCGCAAGAGAGTAATACATTTTCCAAAAATTTAATTTACTGTTAAATGTATAAATTTTATTAAGTAGTAAATAAATCATTAATGAATTAAAAATATATATACAGATACAGTAATAATGATAATAAATTAATAATAAGGTGAAAGTCAAGATAAAAGCAAAACGAAAATGAATTGATAATAGTAAATTAATAAATAATCTAGTAGATATAGTCAATTGATGGATAATAATTACGTTATACCACAAGAAATACTATTATTTTTTATATATCAATGAAAACTATCTAGGTTGAATTCAAATAAAATTGTCATCAAATATTCTTCAATAATTTTTAGTATATCAGCATTGCACTGTATTGCACTGTAAATATTCTTGTAGATTTTGAATGTAGGTAGTGTTCTGATTATTTTGCAACAAAAATCCAAATCTTTTATCTATCCGTCTTTTAGAAAATCTATACTTTTTAGGTTAAAAAATTGTATTTTTAGTTTTTTTATTTAAGCCATGCGTATCGGCATGATAAAAATTATATGATAGGATTTACATTAAAAATCGAGAAGAAAAATTAAATTGCAAGGAACTTTGGGTTAAATAATGTGGGTGCCTTTAATTAAACTTTGCCTTGTTATGCTGTTTTTTATTTTTTCAATTATTTTCGATCTGCCTTTATGTAATTAACATATCCATTTTATTGAATATAAGTAGTACACATTTTTCTATAAAATAGAATACGACTCATAACTGTAGGAATTTTCCCACAATATTTTTAAAATTTAGTACTACCATTAAAAAAAAGTTAATATAATTACAATTCTTTATTTCACTACCCAATTGCCACTTATTAATTAAAAATTATAAAATATTCGCTAACCATTAATTTCCAATTTAGTACCCTTCAGTACCGTTTCGTGCAATTTTCGACGTTCATTGGCAGGGATTCAGTTTTATTGATCCTGACTACGGATTTTCGTATTTTTTAATTCCTTTCAGTACTGTTCTGTTAAATTTTTGAAGGTGCATTGAAGGGGATTGATTTTTTCTCATGCCTATTTCCCCGACGGTTTAGGAGACGAACGGAAAAATCACGTATTCAAGTGAAATACATTTTTTAATCCCGATCAATGCAAGCCTTCTTACTGGGACATGCAACATGATTTTAAATTTTATCAGAATCCATTTAGGCTGTACACCCGATGTTACTCAAACATGGTTCGATTCTTTGATTAGTAAATAACATTCCTTTGTGGATATCCGTGTGGAATTCAAAAAGAGTTTTGCCAATCCGGGATGTAAGAAATTTCAATAAAGGGACAAAGAAATTAAAATACTTTTTTTAACAATATATCTTTTGTTTACGATTCTTTAACTACAGAGCAAGCAAGGTCGTTATTACTATACGTTGTGAGTAGCACGTAGGCACCTTTTTATTTTCTATCTAAATTTTATTATTTGTATAAATTTATTGTGGCTTTTATGGTATGCTGATGGAATATTTGAGGATTGAAGCGGACAAAATGTGATAAATCCATTCGAGATGATTCTTCAATAAATTAAACGATAGAAGAAAAATTCTAATTGTGTCATATAAAGGATATCATGTAACTGGTTATCCAATATTATCGAAATATTTATCTTATAAGCTTGAATTAATGAAGTTTTTAAAGCATATTGAACACTTAAGTAAGTGGATGCTAAATCCATCCGTAACTCATTTTTCTCAAAATATTGCTAAATCATGTTTTGTTTGCTTACTCGTCATTTGTAGCAAGAGCTAGCTGTATTTAAATTTTTGAAGTTTTTTTAATTGGTTAAAGATGAGATAGCAGAAGTTGGACGTAAGTTAACTTCTAATTTCAAATAAACTAATGTAGGTCAGGATTTTTTATTTGAGAGCATTCAAATAAACACTTGTCTATCGGATTTTGCGCTTTGCTGTACGTGTTATCAAATAAATGGTCTGAAGAAAATGTGTAGATCTTTTTTAGATGAACAATTTTTTCATTAACAATTTTTCGTCTCTCGCATAGTTTTTCCGGAAAATAGAATTTTTATTTTTAATAAAATTTTTCACGGTCAACACAAAAACTTATTTTATCAAAAAATGATATGCAAAAAATTTGTAGACCTTTTACGGATGGATAATTTTCTTTTGTGAATTTTTTGTTGTTTTATCTGACATAGTTCGACCAGAAAATTGAATTACTAATTTTTTTTAAACCGTTTTCGATGGATAAAACTATCAAAAAATTTATCTAATTGAAGAGCTTCCAAGATTAAAATAAATGAGTGAATAAACTTTTTTTATTAAAAGTTTAAAATTGTAGTACTGAAATTTTACAGGCGTTCATGATGAAAGCTGTTGTCAGTTCAAGGCCTTCAAATTTTGATGCTTTAACGTTACATAAATCAATTGAAGTTTGAATGCACTCAAGTTGAATTCATTAAAGTTTAAATGCATTAAAGTAGAATTAATTGAAGTTTGGATGCTTTCATGTTCAAGAGTCTGCAGTTTTTAAGCTTTCAAGTTTAATACCTTGAAATTCTAAATCTTTCAAGTTTAATACTTTAAAATATAAAAGCTTTCAACTTGAAAGTTTCAAGTTAAGGCATTGTTGGGTGATTTACATAAAGTTAACCATTTCGAACGATGAGATTTTCAAAAACAAAAAAATTTCCAAACTACCTAAAATATATATTTTTTAATTAAGGTTAAACCAAGAGAGAAATAAAATATCAAGCTGAGCGATCAATACATTTATTTTTGATGGATATGAATTTTATACGTTGACAAATGTCGCGTGGCAAGACATGCGACTATGATGAAACAAAAAATTCCAAAAATCTTTTTAAAATATATGCAGAACAGATAAAAATATTTACAAATTTGGGGAAAAGACCATTTTCACAATTCAATTGATTTTGACTTTAGCGTTTCACAATATCATCTCACTTAGTATGATAAATAAATATGGAGCGTTGCCGGAGATTTTATCAAAAATATTACGCAAAAGTAGTGATAATTATTTACTGTATTTTGGCATCAACGTTGATAAATCGACTTTTAACGATACTAAAATCTTCATAAGTATAAAATTAAAAATATAAAAGAGACATGCAGCGTGGGTCGACAAAAAATTCACCTATTAAAAAAATGGTGTAAATATTATTTAGTAATTGTTCATTTTAAATTTGTAGTTGGGGTCAAGTGCGTGACAAGACATTTTGCGTAATTTTTTTCATAATTTCTGAAGGAAGTCGTCTAAAATTCTTAAACTTCACTAAATTTTATTTTGATATAACTACCTTACTAAAATAATTTTAGAAAAAAATTATTATATAAAGAAAAAGTGGAAAATGACCGGCACTTAAAGTGGTCACCTCTTTGGCAATCACCCTGTTGCATTGAATGCTTTCAAATCTAAGATATTGACATACGATAAATTTGATTGAAAGGTTTCAAGTTTAAAATATTGAAGCTTAGAAGATTAGGAGTTTAAGGGAAGGAAAGATTTTAAGTTAAATACTTGAAAATTTGACAGATTCCAAGTTTGAAATTTTTATCCTGTAAGTTAAAATTAAAAACATTCAAGTTTAGATAATTTTAAGCTGAAGGCGTTCAAGTTTCGATACTTTCAAGTTATAAAATTTCAAGTCCTAAACTTCTTTTATTTGACATGTTTTCATTAAAATTTTCAGTTTCTTTTCTGGAGTAAATCTATTAGAACTTTAGAAAAGAAATCAATGCATTTCTTGAATTTCGCAGTAGGTACTTTTTATCTCAGAATCTACTAAACCACGGAAGAAACTTTCCAAAGGTAAGATAGCTGAAGGAGAATTTGCGACTTAGGCAAATCCATTTGAGTTTGCAATTTAATGTGGCTGACGAGTAGTCAAGATACGTCTTGAAGTGCAGGAGAAGCAAAACTAGTTACTACCCCCGGTCGTCATCCTGTTCAAGACACTATTCTCCAACAACAGAGAAAACTCTAAATGTATTGCAATATGTTCCCTCTTGTTAAAAGAAAATCCGCTTCCTCATAAAAGAACTCAAAATATCCATTGAAATTCCTGACTGTTTCGCTTTAAATTTATCTTCTATGCAAATTTCAAACTTACTAAACCTGATACAGGTAATTCAATATGAAGCGCTCAAGATTTCAAGTCGAAATAGAATTATATCAATTTTCTACAATAAGGGATGAATTTTCAACAAAAGATTTGAGTTTTCAAGCTAAAAAATCGAATTTTTCAGAAGATAACTGATACAATAAGGGATGAATTTTCAACGAAAGATTTGAGTTTTCAAACTAAAAAGTAGAATTTTTCAGAATACAACTGACTTATAAATCCGAATAGATTAATTTTTAGCCAAGAAATATAATTTTTCAACTACATAGTTGAATTTTCAACAACAACAAAATTAATTTCAAACCAAAAAGTTGCATTTACAACCAAATAGTTAAACTTTGAAACAAATAAAACATATTTTAAACCAAATAGTTGAATTTTCAACCAAAAAAGACGAATTTTCAACAAAATACTGGAATCCTCAAGCCAAAATGACAAAATGTTTTAGAAAGCAGTTGAACTTTTAACGAAAAAAATAATTGAATCTTTAACCACATAATTACATTTTTTTACTGAAAAGAAGTCTTGAACTACATCATACCCTCGGTTTAAGAACAACGTCGGGGTTTGCTTGCAAATAGCCTTGATCCCAAATCGGGGGAATTCAAACGTAAACAGTCAGGGCCGTGAGAACCCTTTTTATTGGATTTGTCTAATTATTAGAAAATATTTGTTTGATTTCGTCCAATTTGTTCTCTAATACAGATAATAATTTAAACTGGAAGAAAAACTACAATGTCAGCAACACGTATCAGTTTAAGTGAAAACTTTTGATACGAGAAGACGTTTGAAATAAGAACCTCAAAAATATTCCTAGGGTATACTTCAATGAGTATACAATTGAATTAAATGATAATTTCAGCTTGGGTCTTAATAAACGTTATCTACGAATTCGAAAAATGTTTCAAAGCAAAATATAGCCGGAAAAAACCTGTTGTAATTAATGAATGATATGCATTCGATTTATCGGAGACAAGGGCAAACTAAATATTGAGCGGAACTGAGGAATAAGTTTTGCCGTTACACGTAAACATATTTTTTTCCTTCTTACTTACTTTAAACGTTTGGGCACGTTTGCAGCCTCTGTCTCTCGCTCTCTCAAACTATTCTATCAGAGTAGCCTCCAAAACCATATTGTCACTTGTTTTTGACAATTTTTTGTTCTGGTATTGTTAATTTTTAATCTTATTGTTCCAATCAGCTTCGCAAGATAAAAATTTCCCGTACGTAAGGACAGAGATACCATATTTCTGACAAACGCTGTCTCTTCTTTTCCTCCGACATTTAAAAAAATCTTAATACAACCGAAATAGAACCGAGATCGAGACACCTCGCCAAACACTGAAAACGAACTGACGCATATGCGAAATTTTCAAATTAAAAATTAAAGGTATAATTTTCTTGGTTTGCCAATAAATATTATCCAGTAAAATTAATTTGTGTCTTTAGATACGATAATGTTCAAACCAAGTGGAAAATTTCTCCGCAAATAAATATTCTTCTGCTTCAACGAATAAGTTTTTTTCCACAAAATTTGCATAGAGATTAAACGAGCGGACGAGGCAACGTAATGAATTACCCTTCCGGATAAACTGTTCTCTTCCGTTCGTAGAATTGCATTAAAAAAACTTCTATAATTATAATTTAATATAAAATAATTCCAACATTTTATAATTTTAGAAAAATTAATTTAGATAGAACAAAAAAGTGGTTTGAAATTAGAAAAAGAAAATAATATTTTAGTTGCTGCTTGATGCAAGAAAGAAATAGGGCTTCATCATAGGTCACCGGGTATTCATTTTAATTCTTAATTAAGTGCTCTTTAATTACAGGTCACTGAATTTGCTTACTCCAGTCGTTCCATTTTTTCCATAAAGAAAGCTTCGTCTTTGAAATATCTGATTTTAAGAATATTATATTCGTATATATATAATCTTTGCGATATTATACCTATACTTCATTATTATACCATTAAGCCTTTTGGATCCCTTTCGGAGTAAGCGTGACTCACTCGGTTCTAGCCTCGTTATACTGCCAGGGATCAAGTAATTCAGTGTACGAGGCGAAATAAGAGGGGGGGGGGGTATATATGTTTAAATTAATATAGAAATCCCATGTTGCTTATTCAAACAACACGTTCGTTCCACAACACTGCTCCGACTTAGGGCGCTGATCAATCTCTCTAGCAATCACCTCAGGCGAAGAGCTTCACAAAAGCACCATGTTAAGCTTTCCGCGCGGGCCCATTAGTATCCAAGGTCTTTCGTTTCAGCCGTCTCTCACTTCACTGACACTCTTCATCATGCATATCTTATAAACTATTTGTCGCCACACTTTTCTGTCCTGGCATACCTCTTTAGTTTCCTTTACGTCCATACATTTTCACATGCGAGTTCTGATTTTTCTATTACTTTTTATACCTTTTCGACTTGGGGATTATTAGGGATCTTTTTCACACATTCCGAGTGGTTGGCAACTCCTGAAGTCATGTGTACACCTTCGCTGAAGTCACTGGCGTGAAGTCACTTGAATTCACATGAAGTCACTGAAATCACTTGAAGTCAGTGTACACTTCATCGGTCGAGTTGTGAACCGTTCGACACATTCCTATTTTCCTTTCCGCGGTCTGCCTCTGAGTATGATACCATTTCTTTAACTAAATATATTTGTTTCGTCAGTCGTTCTTCTTTCATTCTCTCAACATGCCTAAACCATTTGAACAAATTTCATAAATACTTATCAAACATTGTTTCCTCTACACAACATTCTTTTAGAATCCTCTCATTACTGACATTGTCTATTAGCGTTTTACCGCAGACATTGCGTAGAAATTTTATTCTCGACCTCGTTAATTTTACTCTTATCCTTTTCTTGGTAGGCCCAGGTCTCGCTACCGTACAGCACAGTGAGTACAAGTACAGAATAATATAATATTGCCAGTTTAGTCTTATTTGTCATATTTGTACTCCTGATAATGGTTCCTACACTGGCGATAACCTTCCTACCCTCATTTATGCACCTGTATATCCATCGATTTTTCCGTCAATAATAAATAAACTACCAAGATACACGTACTTATCAACTTTTATTCACGTTAATTTTAGGATCCATGTCCTTCATGCTAGCATTCAGTCTGCTCAAAATTCTCTGCCAGCCTTTGATTGACTCTGCCATAACAACCTTGTCATCTGCAAACGCTAACCCACGCACCTTCATTGTCTCGAGATCCACAACGTCTTCGTCTGAGAAGGCCATTCGTAGACACTTGTCCATGAATATAATAAATAGCCATGAGGATATAACGCATCCTTGCGTAATACCTTGCATAATATCGAACCAGTCACTCAGTTGCCCATTTACCCTCACACTCACTTTGCTATCTGAATATATTGTTTTTAATTTTTTGTAGGAGCAAACCATTGACTCCGTACTCTTTCAGGACTTCCCAAAGTTTACTTTTCTCCACCTTGTCAAACGCTTTTTCGAGGTTAAAAACTGCACAGAAAATTTTTTTATTTACTCTCAAACTCATTTCTTTGATCTGTCTCCAGCTAAACATCTGATCCGCACATGATCTGCCTGGCATCAATCCACATTAGACTTCCCATACCTTTTCTCCTGTTAATAATTTTTAATACCATATGAATAAGAATTTTTAAATATATTTTGCTGACGGTGCTTAGTAAGCTGATACCTCTGCAATTATTACACTTGCTTTTATCTCCCTTTCGTTTGTATATTGGGACCATAATCGCCTTTTTCCAGTCATCTGGAACTTCTCTCGTCTCGATACATAAATTTATTAACGTGCACAGCCTGTAAGGTATGTATTCGCCACCGTATTCAAGCATTTCAGCATTAATACCATGTACACCAGCAGCCTTACCATTCTTTAAGTTCTAAATTATATCCCTAACCTTAGAGGCACAAATTCTTTCAACCGTGGTTTTCAACGCACCGTTGCAACTAACTTTGTACTACTACTTTCTTTCATAATAATCAACGACAATTTCCAAAACAGTTTCTTGCTGCCTTCGAAATCTATTTGCATTTTCTTCTCTTCTTCCGCTTTGGTTTTATCCTTACTTTCTTCAACTAGTATTTTTACTTTCCATGTTTTTGTCTCTTTAATCATTTTCAAGTCTATTTCTCTCCTAATCGCTAAGGCCTGCAATGTTCAACTTTCTTAGATGCACTTGCTTCTTTTCGTTAATGGCTACGCGTATTTCATCATTCCACAACGCATAACCAGAAATTCTTCCTACAACCGCAGTACCACACACCTCAGTTGCACTCCTAACAATGATATCCCGGAGCATAGTCCATGCGCCCTCTATATCATTATTGCGTATCAGTGCCTCCCAAGTTACCATATCTATGCGTTAGTATATCCTATTCTGAAAATCTATTTGCACATCCCTTTTCTGTAAATTCTTAATCTTAAATCGCGTCTGTTTCGTCTTTTTAATTCTCTTTCTTTTCCATCCTTGACCTAATTTCATTTTTACATAAGAGGTTTTACATTCACAACCCCTTAGGGGCCATTCACAAAATACGTGATACATTTTTCAGGAACTTTAAACACCCCCAACCCCTGCGTGATACTTTTTCCATTGCACTTAACATGGGGAATGATACTTTAAAAGACACCCCTCCCCCCTTAACGTATCACGTATTTTGTGAATGACCCCTTATAACCCCTCTATCTTTTACTAACGCTCTGAGTCTTTCATCCGCAACAACAAAGTCTATTATACTATGGCTATCTCCTCTGAATCAGGTGTACAAGTGTATCATTTGATGCTTACACCAAGCATTTGTGATAAATAAGCCCTTTTTTAAGCATAAGCTAACCAATCTGTCTCCGTTATCATTGGTTTTTGGATCCCCATTATTACCTAGCAGACTTTCCGTTTCCTGACGTTGGACTCCAACCCATCCATTCATAGCTCCTAGTAGAATGATTCTTTCCCCATAATCTCAAGTACCTAAAGTATCAGTTAAAGTGTCCCAGAAGGCGTTTTTTACTTCACTCCTTCCACCATTAACTAGGGGTAGCATGCTATGATAAATAATCTCCTGATTTCCACTTTCATTCTAACCCACAACAATCTGGGAGATACAAATCCATGCCTCTTGACATGCTCTCTTCACTATCTACTCCTGACCATAGTTCGAGTAAGTTCTTTAACTTCCCATTTTCTATCACTCTAATGTCGCATTTTTTTTCTTTGTTTCAGGTACACATAAAATATCTAGCTTCCTTACGCGCATAGCTTTTTGTAGTTCTCTTTCCTTAAGATCATTCAGCTCTCTCGCACTCCAAACACCCAGAGTCCATTCAGCGCCTGAAACTTTAACTTTACCTCTACCAAATGCATGCCCGTCAACCAAAGTTATAGTCCATTTCGAGGCTACTCTATTGTTTTTATTATTCATTGTTTAGAGTGTAAGCCCAACTACCAACTTGATGCGAGATATGTATTTTGCGAGTCAAAATCATCTCCAAAAAAATTATCCAGTCGTCGTGTCTAGTTATAACGTCAGTCCCACCAAACTTCGGTCAATCGAGGGGGAGTGTAGGGACAGAACTAGAACCGAAAGCGCCATGTTTGGTTTGGGTTGTATACTAGAAATAAAAAAAAATCTTAAAATTTTCATATGGTTTTTTTAAACAAAGGACTCATCTCTGAAAAGCAGTCCTAATTATTCCACTTTGCTAGATATGGGACGTAAATTTCAAATTTTTTCTCAATTTGTAAGTGGCACTTTCAGTTTCCCGGCTAATATTTTCTTATGGAAATGAATTACATTGTTCGTACACAGAATAATAATTTAAACAAAACCGCGGAAAAATGGACTGAGTGAATGAAAAATTCATTTTTTTTTTTTCGTTAGTGAAAGATTCGACATTTTTCTGACACGGGAAGTGACAAACTGATGAGAGAATTATTTATGTAAATTCACGTAATAAAAAAGTCATTATTCGTTTCTTTTTTATTTTATCGTCCATTTCACGAGAATATAAGAATATTCCATGGATAAAGGTTTATTTTTACGACCAATATAAAATATAGTCTAAACGTGGCAAGTTCCCTCGGCAACCTAAAAGTTAAAACTAGGAATCATTCATATATTTGCTCATATATTTCCAGCCTTTATCGTTAGGAACACCCGATGTTTGCCGCTGGTGGTGATATAACAAAGAAACTTTCCTTCCAGCCAACTTTGGAAAACTCAAGTTTCCTAAAGGTTGTAGTAAATTTCTGGCAGGACTAAAGTCTGGATGAAAATTTAGCGGGGAAACAAGTCAGAATTCTTTTAGCTTTCTTACTCATTTTTAATAATTTAAACTAAAAGCGTTATTTTTATAAAAGAGAGTGTTTTCACGGAAGGTTCTTATATTGGCTTGGAGGAAGAATAAAAGTTAGGACACTATTCATAAAAATGTTATATTTGTTAGAGAATAGTATATTTATTAGTTCCCGGAAATATACTCCCAACATTTCTGTTTTTTTTTTTGTGACGTGCAGCTTCACTCAGTTAAGCTCTTTCTCAAAGTATCACCATTATGAAGATTATTGTTCTGGATGATAATCCTCCAGGGTCCTCAGTACTTGATGCAAAGCTTGATGAAAAAATCGTGTATCGTTGTTTCTACTCTCACAACATCACACCCAAAGCAAATTTATTTTTAGGTATACATTCCCCACGGAAAGTTTGGATACAATTTGCATTGATGGTTTGAACCAACTAATTTCCTTGAAGATTCAAAAACTTGAGTGTATTAATATATAAGAGGTAAGCGAAAAAAACGTGATAAATCCCTTTTTTGAAAAAATTGAGATAATGATTTTTCGGTATGTTTCGAATATTATCAGTTCGATCATCTAACTAAAGTTGGTAAATAAAGATTTTTTCTTTTAATATTTCTCTTATATAATTTTACGAAAATTTTAAATTTTAGTTTTTAATTTAAATATAGTAATCATGCACAAAATGATCTTTTGATATCAAATGCATAGAGATTTCAATTTGAAAATAAAAATACTTTCAGGATACATGATAACGTGTTTAAATGTTTAGGCATGTACGTATGTGTAATAAGATTTTAAAGATGTCTTTAAACTCTTCATTTGCTAAAGATTAATTAAATACACGTTGATAACATCCTGACACTACGGAAAATTTCAGAGAAACTGTACCTATAAAACTGGGGATACTCTAAATTATTTCTTCAAATTACGCGATTTTTAAGAAAATTCAATTATAAAAATAAGCCTTGAGTATCGGAAAAAAAATGTTTTCTTGTTGACACAACAGAAGGATTGGAGTATCGATATCGATTATCGCTATGCAAGCACAAGAAAAATTGAAATGAATAAAGCAAAACAAATAACGTAATTTAAAGAAGTACAAATTTACCAGTGCGAATGAATTAATTATTATATCAATTAATAAACTAAATTATTGAAACACATGTATACCAATGTAATTTCTAACCATTGCATATATGCTCCAGTGTTTTGTAATATGAAAGAAAATTAATCAGTATTCCTTGTATATATGTAGAACGTTTCTGGGCTCAATTGTTATTTGAAACGCTCAGAGCAAAAGCGAACGAAAAAAAAAACGTACGT
>CAKNYM010049887.1:190691-207774 GCA_932195095.1 Andricus curvator
GGTTACGAACCAGTGATAGTTTATTTATATATATATATATATATATAAAGGGTTAAACAACCACCGCAGTGTCCCACTGAGAGCAACTGCCATCTAAAAAATGACACAGGCTCCCAGTAGAACCGCGGTGAATGACACTTATGGCCACGTCTCACAACCGTGAGATGGTTGGTCAGAGAGCACGATGAAATCACAACGACAGGCCGGCGAAACCCTCGTGTGTCTCGACGACACGAAGCGACTCAAGGATGACAGCTTTCTGCATCCATCTCGCAAGTGCCTTGGCATATTTTTGGCACGCGGGTATGACTTTGAGGTTACGAACCAGTGATAGTTTCGCACCTCCGAGAGCATCTATCACAAGGACAATCACTTGTACCGAATATTTTGTGTACAGTCGTTGCAGCTCTCTTTTAAGGTCTTGATACCTCTACTCCTTTTCTTTCTCCTTGGCAGTGATGTTGTATTCGGACGGAGCCGAGAATTCGATCACGAATATAGTTCGTTTCTCGAAGTCTTGGAGAACAATGTCAGGCCTCGAGTGTGCAACGGAGACTGCTGTCCGAAAATCGTAGTTCCAGAAAATTTGGAACTTCTCGTTTTGGATAATTGACTCTATCTCCCTTGGAGCTTTCGGCAGGGCAGGGTCGCGACCAGCACCGTGAGAGTGACAAAGATGGTAATAAAGCACTTTTAAGGCCGCGTTATGTCTATAGGTATACGTCGTTCCTGCTTGGGTTGGACACCCCGATAATATGTGTTCTAGGTACTCAGAGTGTGCATGACACACACAAGAAAATGTACTGGTGAAGGTCCTGGTCAAAGTCAAGTTCAAGGTCACCAATCGATCGGGGGCCCGAAATCCTACAACTCTTGCGTTGGACATTTTCTTCAAAAATGCATGCCAGTAGAGTCATCCTGCTGTACGATGCTTGACCTTGCCATGACCTTCCCAAATCAAATTTTCGATTGGTCAAAGTCATACCTGGACGTGAAATTTTCCGCTCTCTCGGGTCGTGTGGTCTAAAATAGGGGTTCCCATTTAAAAACATCAATTTGACCTTGAAATGACCGTGAAGTTCATGGTCAAGATCAAAATATGGGTCACCCTTGAATTCCTTGCTGGAAGATACTTCAAGAATGACCTTGACCTCCCTGAAAAATATCTTACCTGAGGAAATATTCAGCCGTCCCGGGACTTTTGTGTCACCCTGTATACATACAGGATGTCCACCCAGGAGCTTACCAAAAAGTATGCAACCCGCCATACACAGTCATAAGAATAGCTTTGGCGTGTAAGACGGGTTGCCTAATTTGCGGTAAGCCCCGGCGTGGACACCCTATATATATATAATTTAAAAAAAAAGTTAAACAACCACCGCAGGCTCCCAATAAGAGCAACTGCCATATAAAAAAAAATGTCAATAACCCCCAGTAGAACCGCGGTAAATCCCAATTATGGCCACGTCTCACAACTTAACAAATTTATTATATTTAATTTTTATTATTATATATTTATTATTATTTTTTTATTATTATATATTTAATTTTTTTTAATTATAAATAAATATTAGTTAATAACTAAATATAAAAATGTCTCAGCATTTTGTTGACACGCAGGGATGCTTTTCAGGCTATTAACCAGTGAAACCTTGGCACCTCCAAGAGCGCCGATGATCAAGACGATTATCTTAACAGAATATTCCGGGTATAACCGTCGCAACTCCCTTATAAGGTCTTTATACCTCTCTTTCTTTTCTTTCTCCTTGGCTGTGACGTTTTTGTCAGCTGGTGCCGAAAATTCGATAACGAACATGGTTCGTTTCTCGAAGTCAAGAAGAACTTCGTCAGGCATCGAGTGCGCAATAGAAACAATTGTCGAGAATATGAAGTTCCAGTATATGCGGCACTTCTCATTTTCGACAATTGACTCTATTTCTCTAGGCGCGTTTAGCGAAGAGGTATTTGGGCTAATGCCGTAAGAGTGACAGAGATGGTAATAAAGCACTCTTAGTGCCGCATTGTGCCTTTGGATGTAGGTCGTTCCTGCATGAGTTGGACAACTAGATAGTATGTGTCCTAGATGCTCGGGGTGTGCATGACACGCTCTGCAGCTATAATCGCCCGACTTCAATCCGGGTGATCTAAGGAAAGCAAAAGTTAGCTCATACGACATCGACTGATCTTCCACATTTCTGTGGAAGATGCCATTAAGTTTTCCTTTCTTCAAATTAACCTTGGCGCATTTCTCTAGCCCGAACTCCATTCCAATCTCTTGAGTGTACTCTTTGACAATTTTTAGAGCTAGATGTAGTTTCTCTTGATTCCTAGCATAGATCTTATATATATATATATATATATATATATATATATATATATATATATATAAGGAGAAAGACAAGAAAGAGAGGTATAAAGACCATATCAGGGAGTTGCGACGGTTATACCCTGGATATTCTGTTAAGCTAATCGTCTTGATCATCGGCGCTCTTAAAGGTGCCAAGGTTTCACTGGTTAATAGCCTAAAAAGCATCCCTGTGTATCAAAAAAATGCTGAGACACTTGCATGGAAAATGCAGAAGGCGGTCGTCCTTGGGTCGCAGACTGTAACCAACTATCTCACGGTCATGAGACGTGGTTACTGTTTAAATTTTACCGCGATTTCGCTGGGAGCGGGTGCAATTTTTCAGATTAGCACCCCCTCCCGGCGAAATCCTGCGGTTGTCCTTATGACAAACTTTTAACTATATATATATGAGATTTTTTCTTAAGGACAACCGCTCCCAGCGAAATCGCAGTAACGTTTCAGCTGGAACCACATCTTACGACCGTGAGATAGGTGGCTAACGTCTGCGATATACTCAATATGACGGTCCTGCAAAAATCTCGTGCACCCTGAGGACACGGAGAGACCCAAGTACAACTGCTTTCTACATTTTTCCTCAAGTACTTTTCAAGCTATGAACCAGTGAAAGCTTGTCACCTCCGAGAGCACTGATGACCAGAACGACTAGCTTAAAAGAATATTCTTTGTACAACCGTCGCAACTCCCTTATATGGTCCTTATAACTCTCTCTTCATTCTTCTTGGCTGTGATGTTCTTGTCAGTTTGTGCCGGAAATTCGATAACGAACATGGTTCGTTTCTCTAAGTCACAAAGAACTATATCTGGCCTCGACTGCGTGACAGTAACAATTTTCGAGAATATGTAGTTCTAGTATATTCGGCACTTCCTATTCTCGACAATTGACTCTACTTGCCTTAGAGCATTTGGCGGAGCGGTATCGCGGCAAATGTCGTAAGAGGAAGATAGATGGTAATAAAGCACTCTTAGTACCGCATTGTGCCTTTGGATATACGCTGTTCCCGTGTGAATCGGACAGATAAATAGTATGTGTCCTATGTGTCATCGCTGCCATCGGGAATGTCTTAGCTCAAAATGTAGGGACGGTATGCTAATGTGAAAATTACACCGCCTTGGCAGGTAAAAATGAAACCCTCAGTGCCCGATTGCAGTCCGGGTGATTCAAGGAAATCAAACGTTAGCTCATGCGACATCAAATGATCCGTCACATTTCTGTGGGACATGCCATGCATCCTCTTGTCGAGGAGCTGTTCATGGAAGCTTTTCTCCTGTGTTTTGTTCATCTGTGCCTTCAGGCATGAGTAATCGAGATGGATAATGATTGATACATTTTCCTTACCCCTGATATTGAAGTCTAGGCTAAGTGTTTCAGGAGTCTTCTCGGCTGTTTTGTACAAAAACGCTCTACTGTCCTCTTCTCCGTGTTTTCTGACCATTTCATGAAGAGGGTCTCGTTCATTTGCGATGATATACGAAGTATCCAGAATTATCCTGCTTTGAGGACACTCGAGATTCAACATTCCGCGACCACCTTGACGGCGTGAGATATAAAGTTGAGGAACGGACGACTAAAGATGTAAGCTTTTGTTCATGTGCATAAACCTCAGTAACCCATCCATGAGACCACTCAAAATGAATAGAGTTATGCAGGGACGGCAAGCATATTCGTTGCAGACACTTTTTTCCATGCCGACAGTTTGGAAGACCAAATCTGTCGCAGAAGACATTTGTATCTGCCTCGGAGAGCATTCTTTATAGATGTTACATCCTGAATACACGTCGTACTCTATTCAAATAAATCTTGGCGCACTTTTATAACCCTCCAGTCCAGTCTCACAAGTGTACTCCTCGACAATTGCTTCATACTTATAATGCCTTTGATATTCAGTTTTGCCGCAGAAGTGCGCTTGGAAATCGCAAACTGCGAGAGATAGTGGCAATAGTGTGAAGCAAAAGAGGAAAAGGCTCATGGCGTAGCCCCAAAAGACGCCTCTCTGGAAGGTGATCCTGTTGATTATCACACGATGTTTTCCATATGAGACAGTGAATCTGGTTTTCCAAAGGGGCATCAAACTCTCTTTGCGTCTTACTTTGCGTGGATGAACCTTCAAGCTTTCCAACAGGTAGATGATATCTATGGGTGGTTGAATCAAAAGTATTTCGGTAGTCAATGCAGGCCATCGACAGGTGGCGCTGATAGAATGTTACGTCTTTGCAGACGCACATGTCGATTACATGCATCACATCCAGACGAACGACACTCTCGTCTCGATCGACTTTTTTCATTGCAAATTCTTGACCTCCTTTACATTTCAGTTTCATATAACCATTGTTTTAAGCAAATCTCGATTTTTTCCAAAAATGATCGACATGCATCACTACTCCTTCTTTAAATCGCATTGTTCATACATCTCTCGCCACAGGTCCGATTGTCCGAACAGTCCTATCATTTAGAATGGTTGCAAAGGTCTTCTACAGCGTGTGCAGACAAGTTCGAAAGGAGTGCTGTGCGCCCCTGCACCAACTATTCCGGAATAGGCTCTTCCGACGTTAGATATGATGTGAAAATGCGGGCCAGATCCTGATGGGTTGAAGGAAACTTCTTCCATCAGAAGCTCTTGATGCCACCTGGTCCCGCAACGTAAGAGTTCTTCATGCCCCTTAATACTTTTTTATTATTATTTACTTTTTTATTAGATATAAGGTAACTGTAGAGCCTGTAGTGTCTTCTACGAGGGCCTCCAGAGACTTGCATGAGGGCCTCCCCAGCCTCCCTTATATTTTATTTAGATTGAATCCATTCAAGATAACTTTCAATATCTTTTTAGAATATTAAATTGAAATTAGAAAATACATTAATTAGGATACCTAAGTATACATAAGGGGGCGTAGGCGCGCGTGGCACCCAGGTGGCTAAGCCCCCCTTGCATATATATTATATTTATTCACCAAGGCTTCTATATCTGTTTTTATATACCATTTGGACCAAAATTTTCCATAAACTCTTCTTTAATAAATAACCGAACATTGTATTAAATAGAGAACATGAAACTCAAGAATTTATTATTTTACCATAGTAGTAGCAGTAGTAGTTTATTGTAATAAATACTGGACAAACGTCCAATTACAAGGGGTTGGTAAATTACATCGTATAAATAACCTATCGTTTAAAATTATGAAAAGATATTAAAATTCGTGTCACCATAAACATAAGCCAAATGCTCTAATCTTTAATGCATTGACTGTGAATAAAAATATATTATCTATGTCTGATCTCGATCTAGAATCTAGTATTTGAACCATCGACCTCTACTTTTTTACTGTTTGAAGTCTTATACCATTATAAGCTGGACATTCCGTAACAAAGTGGTCCAAAGTATCCATTTTATGTAGAATACACATTTGACAGAAGCTGTCCATATCAAATTCATATTTCAGACCGTTCCAGCAAATTCTCGTGTACCTAGTACCGCTCAACCTAATCTGACAGAGCAATCTTACTTTACAGCCATTAATATCCTTATATAAGTAATCATTTGACGAGACAATGCTCTTAAACATACAAGAATACTTTGAGTTACTCACAGCAATTAAGTCATCATTTCTCATTTTTTCTTGTAATTTCAGCATTATCTCGTCAATGTAATTATTTACAGTTTCTACGCATTGCTTTTCAAATACATAGTTATAACCTAATTTTTCTAAAATGTGCTCCATTTGCTTTGCCCAGTTATACTTTATATCGTTAGATTCTAATTGATTCAGCTGCAATAACTTATTATAACAGCCTTTTGTCAGTCTTTTATCCGGCATTTCCAGTACCTTAATCCACATACTCTAACTTATATCTATTCATTTCTAATCTTATCATGTGATTGGGAGTGGAGCGAGGTAGACTCAGTAGCGTTTAATGCGAAAAATCTACTAAGCCACAAAGATGATTATAAATTAAATAAAGTGCTTTGAGCAAGCAGCAAACGATCTAAATATTGAATCAATGAACTATGCAAATTTACATTTGTAATGCTTCGCTTAATTTGCAAAGTGTATGCAGAATGATACTCCCTGAAAACGGTTTATTTACTGTTCTGATCGATGGTTTATCCTAAGAGAGTATGGTTTGCTTTAATTTATTCAATGGATAATTCAGAGCGTAATTCATTGAGAAATTAATCTGATATGAGAGCTCAGATAATCACGTTTTAAATAAATAGGTTTTTTACTCAAAAGATTGAAAAATGTAATACTTTCAACTTGAAATCTGAAAGTTCGATCCTTTCAACTTGAGACCCCCAAGGCTTCAATTCTTTGAACGTAAATGTACCAAATAATCTTTTACCCCTACCAAATTGATAATTGAATTGGAATTGACATCTCTCAATTATGTCTTCAGCTGTGCTTAAGTCTTCAGCTTTAAAGCATTTTAGACTACAGTGAACTCTTGCCTATTCCAAGGGCCGCGAAACGTGAATATTTGACTATTTCAAGGCTGAAGGGACCTCCACCCGTGTGAAAAAGTCGATTGGGGCCAAACCGGGTCCTACCCTGGCGAAAGTTTCGGATAGGAATTCATTCCTAAGCAATCCAAAGTTATCCGAATCATTCAGGAACCTGTTTGCGAACCAATCCGAGTAAATCTGAACCAATTCGAAAAAATTCTACATTTCCTTCGATCGAAATCGGTTAAAAATTAATGCAACTCAATCCGAACTTCCAATCTGAATCAATCCGAAACAAAATTTTCAATCCGAATGGATCCGAACTCGGATCGACCTAAACCGATTTTCAATCCGAATGAATCCAATTCAATCCGAACTCGGATTCATTTGGATTGAAAATCAATTTAGCTTAATCCGAGTTCGCATTGATTGGGATTCATTCGGATTGAAAATTTGGTTCGGATTGGTAGTTCAGACTTATTCGAGTTGGTTCGGATACAGAGTCCGGAATAATTGGGAATGATTCGAAATGAATTCCTATCCGATACTTTCGAATGGGCTTCGGTCTGGCTTGTAATAGTGAGTTGTACCTATGCCCAATTATTCAATCCAGTTAGGCCCCAGTTGGGCAATCCTAATTATGCCTAATTAATTTAAAAAGAAAATTTTTCATTAATATTATATTAATAAGGCATTTTTTTATGTGCTGTGCTTATAAATTTTATTTTAATGAAGAATACAAACTCCTCCAAAAGAACGAAAGCAATACTGAAAAAGGCGAATGACTGAGGGCGCTGGCACTGTTTCACGCTACGTTCTGATTGGTCAAAATGAGATCATACAAATCGCGGGTACTTTTAAAATGCATCCAAACCTAAACAGAGGAAATAGATCCAATACACTGAGAAAAATGTTTTGTTCCTGTAACAAAAAAATTTCATTTATATTTGTGCAATAAATTGTTTTCTTGGTTCCACCAAATTTTGGTTTGGATAGCAATACGTTTTGTTCAACCAACGTGATATTGTGTTGAACCAATAAAACTTTTTTTGAATCAGCAAAAGTTTTGTTGAGCCAAAGCATAATATTTGGTAGCATGAATATTTTTCTCAGTGAGGGTAAAATATTTATAGACGGTTTTTTTTATTGGATTGGGTATGTCGAAAAAATAAAATTTTAGAAATCATAAATGACCTAACAAGGAAAGCTTTTATTTCAGGTTGCTAATAAACTGTGCAAAACCTTGGCAAAGATCGATCAATATCCTGAAAATGTGCGGGGTTAAAATAACTTCTAAAAAGTTGCTTTCCTCAGATTAGTGAAAATACCGTAAATTGGCATTTTTTTATAATCTCTAAAATATACCCAAATTTTTAAAATTTTCAATAGATGACTTGTTAATTTGGAAACACACTTTCTCTTCTATACGAAGTTTTTTTATTCATATTATATATTAAAAATTCGTTTATCTCAACATTAGAAATACATTTTTAGTCAGCAGCGCCAACCCTGGGTAAAGTCAATCTAAGTCCTAATAGCGTGTCCGTACATATGTGCTCTTATTATGTAAGTTTTGACAATTAAAAATCTAGAGCTTCAAATTAAATTGCATGTTTATGGTCGGAGTGCATCTAGCCTTATATAAAAGCAATATACATATTTTATTAATTAATTACATTTTTCTAAGGTAGGACAGCCAATCAGGACCAAATTGGCGCCCAAGAACTATTTGGGCATAATCGGGGATATTCCCACATGGTCACCTCTATCGCGAGTCGTGGGGTGCTTTGTCCAGCGACGTTCATTGGCTGCTCCTGCCTTGTATCGATGCGCGCGCTGTAAGCATGTGTGCGTCCTTGCATTTGCGCCTGAGTATTTTAGCATGACGTCACGATCATGATAGGATATGTGGAAATCTCAGGAATTAGCATAGTTGGTTTATCTTGACATGGGAATGCATACTCCTTTTTGGAGAAAATATTCTAAACATAAATGTTAGTTATATGTAAAGTTCTGAATATTAATGTTTTTCAAGTGTAGAATGCATTTGCGCAATACTGTTTTATCCTTTTATCGGTTGAAGACCTTTCAGTTTCAGGAAATACAATCAACTATCCGAAATTTTACGGTAGAGTACCTGATTCTGCTCAAATCGATCTGTTATACTAAGCTCAAATTTTGGATATTTTATTTTGTTTCGTGACACTGAAAGGCCGTCAATCGACAAAAAAAATGGAACATGACTGCCAAAATGTATTCTACGCATGACAAATATTACTATTCGTACATTTATGACTTACATTTACGTTTAGAATATATTCTCCTAAAAAAAAGTATGCATTCCCATGACGTCATGCTTAAATACTCAATTCAAACCAACGAGGGCTTGCCGCTGTTCGGGCCTATTTTTAATTGGTCAGCCACTGACGCGGACGAGACTGTACAGAGACAGTGTTGGGAGGTGACGGAACTGCGCCATTTGGAATATCCCAGCATGGGGGCTTGGAATGGATAAGTCTTGGAATAAGCAAAAGTTCACTTATTTAGATATGACAGCTTATTACATATTTGAAGAAAGAATACCATTTTTGCGGAAGATTTTATTCCATTTCACAAATGGAACTTGAATACGAGTTTTTCCTTGATTCAAATTTGAATAGATTAGCCAAACTTTTCTATGATTCGAACCGTGAGAAATTAACAATGTTCGAATCAACAAAAGTGATGAAGTAACGAACAAGGAAGACTCGGAAGTGGTTGTGCGAAAGTTTCCCTTAGTAATTCTGAAAGCCTGGAAAGTTTCCGTTCGACGAGTCCGATTGAGAATCGACGCCCTCACTTTTCAGTTTCCGCGATGCAGGCACTAGTTCCCTCAACTCGGAAGTTTCAACTTTCAATTTGACCAGTAGTTTCCGGAGTTAAGCCGTTCAGGAAGTTTTTCCGTACCATTTCTTTTTGCAACTGTTAGTACAATCGACAACAGGTTTCACACTTGAGAAAATTTTCAAAATTATGTTTACTCTATTATCTGGACACAGTTTTAAACTTTAGTAGATAAGCAGGACCGGTTAAAAATTCTTGTAACCGAAATTTAATAACTGACACTCGAGAACATTCGATGGTTCAGATGTTATGCTCATATTAGGTAAGGCGTTTTTTTTGTTGGTACGTTACTTCACATACATTTATTATAATGTCGCGGAAAAAAGTGTTTTAAAAAAACTAATATTTGCGCGCACTGAGAATCGAATGCTACCTGCCGAACTTATACAACTTTATATAATGTACTGAGAAAAACGTTTGTTTGATTCAAGCAACAAAAAGTTGTTTAAGTATACTTTTTTTATTTGAAAAAAACTTATATATGAATTTAACAAATTTTGTTTGATTTAAACATATTTTTTTGATAACTGCATTCAAGCAAATTACAACCTCAAAATTTCATTTTTTGAAAGTTATGGAGGGGGAAAGGAAATTAAAGGAAGGAATTTTTCTCGTAAATGGATCAACCGATTTTCATCAACATAATAGATGTTATATAAAAGTTAGTGACACCAATTAAGAAACAAAATTTCAAAAATTTCTGATCAAAAATACGAATTACATTTTTTTGATGTTGAGTTATATATTTACACTTCCAATTTTTTTAAATATCCTTATGTTGTCTACTTCAGCGTATTTTCCCCCGAATTAGTAGGAGTGGTGCATCATGATTAGAAATAAATTTCAAAATTTCAAAAAAAATGTCAGTTTTTTTTTATAAGAATTTGTTTTTAGTTTTCTCGACAAGTATCTCATTGGTTTTCACAGCATACATTTCTTACATTAAAATATCTTTGAACCGTTTTCGAGAAAAACGACTTTTTCCTTTCCCCCTCCGTAACTTCCAAAAAAATGCGATTTCAAAGTTAAGGTTTCACAGTTTAATGTCAAAGTGAACATACATAGGCACCGATGAGCAAGATGAGCACATAAACGTTGCACCCGTATCAGACAATCAAAAAATTAGTTTTTCACCAAAACGGCTCAATCGATTTTAATGAATATAGCAAATGGTAATGAAAGCCAATGAGACCATTTTAGCAAAAAAAAAGTACAAAAATTCTGACAAACGAACAGGTGAAAACTTTTTTTAAACACCATTTTTTTAAATCCTGATGCACTACTCCGATTAGTTTGAAGAAAAAATATGTTAAAGTATACAGCATAAGGATCACAGAAAAAAAGAAATGTAATCTTTACAGCGATTTCAGAGTAATCTTTATCTGCAACAAAAATTAACTTCACGTGATAAGATTTACCCACCACATGGGAAATGGTTACCATGTCCACTCTAATAAATCTTGTTTTGTTTCGATGCCAAAAAAAATTCAACATTCTCTACTTGAAAATTACCCGCAACAAAAATTCACTTCTGTTTTTTTCTGTGATATTTTTAAAACAAAATTTGGAGATGTGAATATAAAACACTATCTCGAAACAAATTTTTAAAGATTCAAAAACATTTTTATCCGTATTTTTGGTCAGAATTTAAAAAAAATTACTTAATCATTCTCGCTGACCTTTGTAATATTTATTTTTCCATCAAAATCGGTTCTTCCGTTTAGGAGAAAAAAGCCTTTTTTCATTTTCTTTCCGCCTCACTGAAAAATGAATTTTTCAGGATGTTTCATTCACATAGATGCCAATATATAGGGCCAATAAAGACTTGATGCGTGGTGGGGGTAATTTTTACCAATTTACATAGTTACTTTGCTCGGCCCTTTGTTTGTTTGAATTAAATAAACATTTTTCTCAGTGATACTGTGATTGTAGTTGTGAAGGTGTGGTAAATTTCCAAATATTTTCGACTGTGTTGATATAAGATAAGATAATAATTATGTAATCTTCTTTGTGGATTCCGTGGATAAATAAGATAATAATGACGTAATCTGCTGCCGTATATGTTTTAGTACTTCACATAAGATTCAATTTGCCTAATGGAATTTTTTTGAATTCGATGATGAAGTATTTATATTGGAGTTTAATTTGATATTTTTATAGGCTTGCCCAAGAAACGAACATTTCAGTTTGATTTGCTGTGTCGGTTAGGAGGATCAAATCTTATGTTGCAATTTTGATATATACTTCCGCATATCAAATTGACTTGAAACTTTCCATACCTACGTATTTCCGATGACAATTCAATATTCTATCAAATTTGAGTTTTTAGTCTCCCTTCTCCCCAACCAGATGTTCATGCTTTTAGAAAACCCCATCAATATGGGTATCTATGGAAAAGCCTTGAAGAGTAGAGTTGAAACTTGAGTTGACCATATATTTGTTGTTGACAATATAACCGATGGTTATATTATGATTTGACACACTTGAACATATCTAATTGATTTGAAATATTGCATGCATGCGTAGTTTTAAGCTGATCAGCTTTGTAAGCCATGCTTTTGAGGTTGTCTATCAACAAAAAAATCTTTATACAAAATTCGAAAAATTGACAGGGTGTCTAAAAAAATTATACGAAAGAAAATAACACTATTAAAATAAGTGTTTTTTCCCCTATCAACTTGACAGTCTAGTCTGGTCCAGATCTGGCTCTGGTCAGCCTTAGATGACATCTGCGAATGAGTGACTCTCTATTTTATTAAGGCGAATTTATAACTTGAAGTAGTTTAGTGGTTTACGCGCGCGGTTTATAACTTAGGCTTTTGAGGACTAATTCTCGGTGCGTGTGAATTTTCTGTGAACGCGTTTTCAACATCATATTTAATATGTAAGTTAGGTTACTTTAAGAACTACCTCAACGTTCAATAATTAGAATTTTTCAATTCCGCAATTTTTCTCTGGAAGAAAATACAATTTTATTTAGTCTTTTGTTGATTATTTATTCATTATTTGCCATTTATATATTACCTCATATTTATTTATTATGTTCTATGTACTATTCATTTATATACTTATGATTAGACAGTCTCGCTAGCGGATAACCATACGGATTGGCCTAGGGCTAGCAAAAAAAAATATTCGAAGTAAGCGCCGAGCTTATATTTTTAGTCCTATTTCAATTTTGGGCCCTATGTCAATATTGGGTTTTGTTCAATTTTGGATAATATATCAGTTTTGAGTTTTATTTCAGTTTTAGGCCCTATGACCGTATTGGGCCCTATGTCCATTTTGGTTCCTATGTCCATTTTGGGCCCAGTGACATTTTTGGGCACCATGCCAAATTTGTGCCATATTCTGGTTTTGCTCCCTATATCAAATTTGGATCCTGTTCCAAACTTGAGCCCTATTTCAATTTTGGGCCCTATATTAGTTTTGCGCCCTATGTCCATATTGCATACTATGTCAATTTTAGGTCCTTTGTCAGTTTTGGGCCCTATGTCCATATTAGGTCGCACGGCGGATGGACGGAAACCCGACCGAAACTATAAGGGCTTTTGCCCTGAGCTACGAAACCCTAAAAAACGTTACACTTTTAGCCAGCCCCAAACCGGACCGCGACCGTACAAGTACACGCCAAAACTGGAGTCCAGACGGTCTAGATTGGGCCTTAACAGCGCCAAAACATTTTTCCCTTCTTTTTAGTACATTTCAATAAAAGCTTGTTTCAAACAAATTTTAATTATATAATTTCTCTTTTATATATATACATCAACTCAGCACAAATATGGGCTGGGCAAGGCAGTACGCGTCCCGCATTCAGTGTGTGATTGACTACATAACATCTGGCAGGACTTTCACTGCCAAGGTTCGACAGTTCGCGCGCGAAATGCGGATCCGTCATCACACATTCAACAAATCAAAGCTACTGACCATCAGGAAGCATATTGTTGACAGAATACGAGTACTATCTAACGCTAGGAGAAGTCTAGAGCGGAAAGATAGGTGGGTCAGAGAAAATGAACAGTTTTTGTTTGACCCATCTCGATTCTTCCAAGACCCTACATTTACTGTCGTCCACCCGCCCACACCAGAGGAGGTCGAGGCATTTTGGAGAGAAGTCTACGAAGTCCAACATCCACTGAAAGAAAACGCAAAGAACATAAATAGCTTCAAGGAGCTATGCAGTGCCCTCATAACACCTGAGGAGTAATGCCCACCTATCATTACCGAGGAGGTGAAAAACGTATTGAGAGGCATGAAGAACTATTCCGCTCAGGGAACAGATGGTATCAAGACCTTCTGGTGAAAGAAGTTTCCTTCAACCCACCAGCATCTGGCCCGCATTTCCACCTCATATCTAAAGTCGGAAGAGCCGATTCCGGAGTGGTTAGTAGAAGGGCGCACAGTGCTCCTGCCGAAGACGGGCAACTTAGCTGACCCTAAGAATTATAGGCCAATGACTTGTCTGAACACACTGTATAAGATCTTCACAGCTATCCTAAATGATAGGATTGTTCGGACAATTGGACCTGTGTGGAGAGACATGAACGAAGAACGTGGCTAAAAGAAAGGCGTAGCAGGATGTCGAGAGAACCTGCTCATCGATAGATGTGTCTGTAAAGACGCAGCATCCTATCAGCGTTACCTATCGATGGCCTGGATTGATGACCGGAAAGCTTTCGATTCAACCTCCCATAGACTTATCATCTGTCTGTTCGAAAGCTTAAAGGTTCATGCACACATCGTGAGGTGCATAGAGAGATTAATGCCGCTTTGGAAAACCAGATTTACTATGTAATCTGGAAAACATCGTGTGATCACTAACATTGTCACCCTTCAGTTTGGTGTGTTTCAGGGCGACAACATGAGCCCTCTCCTCTTTTGCATCACATTATTACCACTTTTTTTCGAAATTCGCCATTCCGAAGGGCACCTCTGCGGCAAACCGGGAAATCGAAAGCATAAGGTCACTCATGTATTTTACATGGATGATCTTAAGATCTATGCAAAAAATAAAGAGAAACTACATCTAGCTCTAGACATTGTCAAAGAGTACACTCGAGAGATTGGAATGGATTTCGGGTTAGAGAAATGCGCCAAGGTTTGTTTGAAGAAAGGAAAACTTAATGGCATCCCCGAAGACCCTAAGCTCGTCGACAGAAGCGCTATACGGCACCTTGGTGCTGGAGAGACCTATACATACCTGGGCATGCCACAGAGCCGCATTCAGGACCTGGCATCTATAAAGGATACTCTCCGATGCAGATACAAAAGTCTCATCCGACGGATATGGTCATCCGAAATGTCGGCGGGGAACAACGTATCTGCGACGAACATGCTTGCTTGTCGTCCCAGTAATAGGGGAATGTCGTCAACGTTGGACATAGTTTTCACTTTTGTCCATATCTTTTGTTTAAAAAATAATTCCAGTAGGTACTTTAATAGAGCACAAATGTTAGATTGAAATATTACAAATTTTGTGACTTAGGAGGAAATTACTTCGACTGAAAGAAAAATAAGAATAAAAAAAAAATGTAGTCATGGTTGGCCCCTGTAGTCAAGGTTGGACCACCCCCAAAAACTAATGTAAGAACATTTTCTACGAAAAAGGGCAATGTATTTCTTTATTTTTTAATCAATTTCACATAATTTTACATCGAAATAGAGCAAAAAAAATCTTAATGACTTATTCTTACTCACAATTTTTACAAATGAAGTAACTCCTTGTGATATTTGCGCATTTTAAATGCACTTCTCTATTGCATTCAATGCACGCAATAGAGTTGTGCCTGATGGAACATTGCGGCATCGTTTTCAAGTTATATAATGTTATTTTTATTATGTTACAATATCTTCGTTGAATACAAAAATTTGGGTGGTCCAACCTTGACAACATGCATTATTACCACATTGTGACACGCCGCAGCCAAACGAGTTATGAAAGAAAGTAACCCCCATAGCACGTTGTTAATTATAAAGTACATGACACAAACAAATGCTTACCATGAGGGTTCCATACTTTGGATTCGAGTTATTAGCCTTTTTCAGAGGATAATGGAAAACTTTTTGTGTTTCGTAAAACGACAAGTCAGCACTACACTTTTCACGAACGAGCTTTGGATAGACAAACTCATGCAAAAGTTTGGAACTACCTTAAGCAGTTTTGATGCGCTGGTTAATAAGTGTCGCGTGTAAAATACGGAAAAAAATCACGATGGTCCAACCTTGACTAGGGTCCAACCTTGACGACATTCCCCTACTCTATTCATTTGGAGTGGTTCCATGGACGAAGGACGAGCTCAGATCCCTCGATATCGGGTCCCGAAAGTTTATGCACATGAACAAAAGCATGCACCTTAAGTCTTCTGTTCCGGAACTTTACGTTTCTGTATAAAGCAGCGGATGAGGCTGCTGAAACACTCGGCCCTGACTTCAATATCAGGGGTGAGCAAAATGCATCAAATCTTATCCATCTTGAGTACTCACTCCTGAAGGCCCGGATTAAGAAAGCACAGGAGAAAAACTTCCTCGAACAGCTCATCAACAAGAGGATGCACGGCATCTTCCACCGAAATGTGGAAGATCAGTTGATGTCGTATGAGCTAACGTTTGCTTTCCTTGAATCACCCGCATTGGAGTCGGGCACGGAGGGTTTCATTTTGGCATGTTAAGACGGTGTCATTTCCACTCTGACATACCGTCGCCACATTTGGAGCCAAGACATTCCCGATGATAGCTGCAGAGTGTGTCACACACACCCCGAGCATCTAGGGCACATAGTATCTGGTTGTCCAACTCATGCGGAAACGACCTGCATCCAAAGGAACAATGCGGCACTAAGAGTGCTTTATTACCATCTCTGTCACTCTTACGGCATTAGCCCCAATACCGCTCGGCTAAACGCTCCTAGCTTTCATATTCTAGAATTCCATATTCTCGACAATTGTTTCTGTTGCGCACTTGAGGCCTGACATAGTTCTCCTTGACTTCGAGAAACGAACCAAGTTCGTTATCGAATTTTCGGCACCAGCTGACAAAAACGTCATAGCCAATGAGAAGGAAAAGAGGGAGAGATATAATGACATTATGAAGAAGTTGCGACGATTATACCCGGAATATTCTGTTAAGCTAATCATCTTGATCATCGGCGCTCTTGGAGGTGCCAAGGTTTCACTGGTTAATAGCCCGAAAAGCATCCCTGCGTGTCAACAAAATGCTGAGACATTTGCGGGGAAAATGCAAAAGGCGGCCGTCCTTGGGTCGTTCCGTGTCCTCAGGGTGCATGAGACTTTTGCCGGATCATCGTATTGAATTCGTCACACACTGTAACCACCTATCACACGCTCGTGAGACGTGATTACAGCTGCAATTTCACCGCGATTTCGCTGGGAGCGGGTGC
>CAKNYM010049887.1:208174-221154 GCA_932195095.1 Andricus curvator
TATATACATATATGTTTCTAGGAGCCGAACGCATGCAGTCATTGATTGCAAACCTACATTTCTCATTTAA
Organism: Andricus curvator; assembly: GCA_932195095.1. NCBI lineage: Eukaryota > Metazoa > Arthropoda > Insecta > Hymenoptera > Cynipidae > Andricus > Andricus curvator. Next base: position 208,245 of record CAKNYM010049887.1, read on the forward strand.
GCTTTTTTTTATGCTAGTTATCAAACAAGATGACTTTGTTAGATTATGTTCCCCAGGATCGTCTTGAAAATTAACAGAAAAGCATAACTAAAGTAAAGAATTGTATTTTTCTTCGACCCAGATTTACAATTATGAATTGAATATAACGTTTCCTTTAATTTATAAAAAATGTGGTTCCAAAAATTGATACACCGTTGGTGTCAATATTTAAACATCAGCAATAATTAAATTTTCAAAAACTTAATAGTGCTACTATTCAGATTGTTCACGCAAAGAAACGGTTTTAATCGAACATCAATTTCGCACATCTTCAGGATGTTCATTTTCTAAATTCGTGGTAAAAACGATTTATTTGGTTCCAAGATTTCTTCGTATCATGTCGGTTCATGCTATGTTTATCCGCCTGGTATGGAATTTTTTTTCAAGTTATTAGTTTAAAAATAATTTTGTTTAAAACAGTTGGTGATATGGTAGCATGACCTTAAAAACGTCAGATTTTAGTATTTGCCATTTCACTTCGATGTTGCACGCTTCGTTTTTATACATATATTTATATTGTTAGTCACAAATTGTTCACGAATAATAAGTTAATGGCTTCGTTCATATCTTATTTTTACAGGTGAGTCAACATCATTCAAAACATTATTTTATGCTGAAATAAACGATGTTTATAGACTCACCGAAAATATTTGCGCTACGCTCACCGAATTTCGGTCAACCTAAACCCCGTTCATTTTACCCATGCTACGTGTACAAAAATTCGGTGAGCGTAATAAACTCTTCTAGTTTGTGATTGGATTAAACAAACTTTAGGAAATTCATTAACGCTTCATACCTTAACCAAATAAAAATTGCAAGATAACATATAAATAAAAAAAAGTTAATTGTCATTAAAAAATAATTTTAAAATTCGAGTGAATAGTTTATCCTGTTATTTATTATAAAATTTAAATTATAGTGTAACATTTTGAACATATTTTGAATTTAGAGTTGTTCTTTAAGACTGCAGAGAAATAATCTAATCACATTACCAACCTTTATATACGATATAAAATTGACAGAAAAATATAGATATTAGTATTGAAAATATTACATATCAGGGTAGGCGTGACACTACCCGATTCGGGTAGTGTTTCTAGGTCGATAGTTTCTTGTAGTAACCATATATGTGGGTAATTTCCAAAAAGTAGTGAAACTTAAGTCTCGGCCGTTCTACCCATTTCCATAATTTAATAGATTTTTTCAAAAATAATACTAGGATAAAGTAAGTACTCGCACAAAAAATTGAGACATAATGATATAATTATTATGTTGATCAATCTGAAAATTTTAAATGGAGATAAATATTTCAATTCGAAAGATGCTCCATTATGGTCAAAATTGTTCATAAGTTGACAAAGTTTTGAAAAATGTGCATCGTATGATTTTCGTTTTACTGAATTCGGTGACACTTTTATCAATAATTCCTAATAAAATTAGAAGTTTAAGACAAAATTGATAATCGCAATGATTCTGAATGTATCTTCAATTCTCTGCAACAGTGTCCAATTTGATACGAAAATCTGTACAATATAACGAAACAAAAGACTGTCACATTAGTGTATCATTTTGTTGCATATTAAATTGATACCTTCAGTATTGGTGTGAAAAAAATATTTATTGAAAGTTATTGATCATCATCTTTCTAAAATGTCCTCTTAAATATGCCTTTTTCAAAAAACAAAGTGCTCAACGTTAATAAGGAACGACGACATTTCGCGTTTCGAATTTTTAACCTAAACTCTTTGAACAAAAATAATTTATTTATTTAATCTCCTAAAAATACGTAAGTTGAAAATTATTAAAAAACGTTACTTTAAAACTAGTTTAGTTATTTTTTAACAAAGTAAATCTCTTTCGAATCGGCTTGTATTAACAGAAAACGCAGATAAACATAATTTTCGTTCTAAAATTTATATGCACTCTGCTCATAGACCAAATTTTACAACCAAACTGTGGAATAACTTCCTGAAATATAATATTTTTTTAATTTTAAGGAATATAAAAAATGGATATTTTCCTTCATTAATTTTAATCAAAAATCTCATACTATTTGCAAAAATTGGGAATATTATCAGATATTATGGAATCTAAGAAAAATCAATATATTTGACATTTATATTCGACAATAATTTGTTTCAACTTCCCGAACGTTTATAATGTTTGTCAATTTATTTCATATTGTACATTATAAAACTTTTGTAATGGTCCATACATTAATTAATATCTTCGTACCCTAAAGGAATTTTTCTTCGAAAACAATTTTTTTGTAAGTCAAAACTAATTTTAATTGTTTGAGAATTTGAACTTCAAGTTACAAAATAAAATTCTAAGTCATTTAAACATATTAGAGTGCGTCAAATAAAATTTGTATTCAAGTCGGCAATAACATATGTAAAATTCATATTAAATATATCTCCTTTTGCTGAACATTATTTCATGTTAAAAAGTGTTGCTACCCATGATAATTATAAGATGCTAAGGATATGTTTTTGAACGACTCGACAATAAAAAAACTAATAATTTCCTAGTGAAAATATGTAGGTTTATTTATAGTCTGTAATTATTAATCAAAAGAAGATTATAGAAGTTGTATACGTGACAAATAAAAAAGTTAATTAAAAGAACGTGATTGTGTAACATTTTCAACTTTATTAAAAGAATAAGAAGGCAGTATTATAAAACTTGTGATTATTTACTCACTTGTCTATTTTACTCTGAACAGAGAGATACTTTTGAGTACGGTAAAATAGATTAACTGTATAAATAATTCTAATTTTCACATGTTTGACACATAAAATTGCATGTTAATTAATCCCTTACTTACATACGTGACAAAATCACGGCATTCAACTTGACTTTCTTCATACAATAATCTCAATGAATACAATTACGGGCAATATAATAAATGTTCACAGGTAAACGAATGGTGGATATTACTAACAACATATATAAATATAAAAAATCTAATTTCCTAAAGTAATAATGAATAATACATGAATGAAAAGGCTGTTAATTTTGTTGGTATACTGGTCTATCTGATTCATATGGTTCTCCGGTAAGACGAAGTATAATGTCATGCAGAATTTAGGGTGACCCTTAAACACCTGGACAATTTTTGCTCCTAATTTTAGTAAAATTGGTTAAAATTTACCGCTAGCACAAACCCCTTGAAGTTTTCCGTATAATTAACATGGGAAAAAATGTGAAAAATTGAGAAATCTACATAACGGTCTCAGTTTTCGTCCACTTCTTCTGTAAAGCAAAAACCGCAACCTTCTTTCAAACCCGGAAAAGTAGTGTAGAATAAAAATAAAAATGTTCAAAATAACGGACCCGTAGAACATGACCAAAAATGGAATTTTTTAAGTTTTCAATAAAAGGGACCGAAATCTCGTGAACAAATCTTGTTAACAGCTACAAAGCAAGTGCAAAGTTTAAAAATTAAACATTTTGAAAAGGCTGTGTCTAGCCGTCCCGAAAAATTTGGGGCTTTGGAAAAGGGGATGGACTAGTCGTCCCAAAAATTCGGGACGACTAGACTTATGAAAGATATTGGACTAATCATCCCGAATTTCGGGACAACGAGGCACTTCGTTTGAAAAAATAAAAAATGGCGGCTAGTTCGAATTTAAGATAAATGATGAAATTCACAATTTTTAAACGGAAGCCCCTCAAACAAATTCTAAGATGGCGACTAATTCGAATTTAAGATAAATGATTCATTTCATCTGTTTTCAACGGATGCCTCTCAAATTTGACAAGATAAGTCAATTTTTTCAGAAACTGTGCAGTAGGGCGTGGCGGTCGAAATTTTGAAAAATTCCAAAATGCCGGCAATAAATATGGCATTTATAAATTGTATGTCCTAAATTATCCTAATTTTTTCCTGTAAGTGATAACGTACTTTCTGTTCAGCCTTTCGAAACCCATCCCTTTATCAAATGTTGGCTACGACACTGATATTGCCCCATGTTAATCATATATAGAAAACTTCATAGGGTGTATGCTAATGGAAAATATTAACTGATTAGATTAAAATTTGAGCAAATCATGTTTTTGGTCACTGGAACAAAATCCACCCTTGGTAGCAAAATAATTCTGTATTCGAAAAATAAAGGGCACCCTAAATGCCTAAATTATTTTAGATAGTTAAAGCTAATCGCTTTCAAGGGTCATTCTAACGATGCACTTTTTTCCATGTGGAAGACTTTTTCAAATTTGATGGTACAATTTTAAAAGCGTCACAAACTCAGCATCTTTATCTTACTAAAACGTCGTTATAAAAACAAATATATTTTCGAATGGATTTGAGATTTTAAGGAGATTGTATGTGAACGTTGCCAAGTGCCTATGTACTTGAAAAATAGACCCAAGAAAGCTCTTTCATTGGATTCATGCGACCAATTGTTATAAGTCTCGTAGATCCGATTTATCGGTGAAGTGAGCTTTTAACGGCATTCTGGGAAGGTCGGGACCAGGAGGAGCGTGCGGTTAATCTGTTTAATCTAGCGTGCGGGACGCCATTTTGGCCGTTTGCCAGGTGGCCAACCAATACTCGCTTCTACAACGGAAAGGACTTTGCGACTGTATTTAATGAGCGAACACTGTACTGTTTCCAAATTACGGAATTTTGCTTTTCGCACAATCGTACCATCGCCACCATCTTCTGTTGATAGAAGAGCTTTGCCGTTTCAATATTTGAAGCATAAAAGCCTCGAAATTCAAACTTTTACCAATAAAAAGCTTTCGAAGTTTGAATGCTTTCGAGTTCAGAAATTGAAGCTGGAAACTTTCCAAATTAAAAGCAGTAGTTTTAAATTATATTAAAGTTTACAAGCTTTGAAGTTGACTGCATTCAAATTCAGATAGTCTTCAGTTGAAGACATTCAATTTTAGATGCTTTAAAGCTTCAATAGTTTCAAATCGAAGGTACTGAACTTTTTTGGATGCTTACATGGTGAATAAGATAAAGTCCCAAAGCTTTACGGTTTAAATTATGTGAGTTTAGATGCTTTAGATTTAAAACCGTTGTATTTTGAATAGTTTTAAATTGAAAGCATTGAAGTTTAATATATCTCAAGTTAAAAGAACTGCAATTTTAAATCTTTTAATATGAAGCCATTAAAATGTCGAGTGTTTTGAGTTCAAAAATTGAAGTCTGAGACCTTTCAAGTTAAAGCCTTGGTAGAAATTTGAATGCTTTCGAAGAGAATAGTACTGCAATCTTCAATTTAGAATCATTCAAGATCGAAGGCTTTCAATTCTAAATCATTGAAACTTATTGTTCTTCAGGGTAAAATATTGTATTTAAAAGCACTGAATTTTGAGCTCTTTCAAGTTAGAGTACTTGAAGTCTCAAAGCTTTCAAGTGAAAGTAATTGAAGTTGAAAGAATTGAAGTTTTTATAGTTTTAAGTTGAATATATTGAAGTTTTAATGATTTCAAGTTAAAAGCATTGATGGCTCAAAGCTTTCAAGTGAAGTTCATTGAAGTTTGTAGGCTTCTAAGTGGAAAGAATTGAATAAATAGTAGATCTAGATGGTTGATTTGAATTCTTCTCTCTTTAAATGTCCCTAAACTATTTGCATGAGGAGAACATTACATAAATTTTTCATTTTCTATCTGTTGATGCTTTTTATAAGGTCCTTTAAATATCAATTTATGTGGGTATAGTGTAATTTCGTGACTAGAATCAAGAAGTAAGTATAACGGACCCTCGCAGATCGTGTTCGTAAGACGATCTGTCTAAATGTCTATAGGAAATTTGTAAGGCATCCGTGATGTAATATCGCAAGGATCGCGTTCAAAATGTTGGACTTAGAATGACAAAGGGGTAACTCAGGCCCTCTTCATTTATCATTCTAAGAATACTAGTTCATGACCTACGGTACACTCCCACACAGAAAATCCACCCTTCATTCTTTATCTAAAAAAAAGGATTTTCTCTCGGATTTCTTATAACGCATGGGCGATTTCAGCCCTTTTCGATGCCTATGGAGCGGGACTAAAATAGTGCTTTCCGAGCATTTTGACGTCAGAGGTGAAAGCATTATCGATAAATTTTTATAATTTACCAAAACTTACCAAAAATTCCCGGACTTCCAACCATAATTTCAAAATTTTGATAACGTTGAAATTTTTTAAAAATGTTGAAAATGTTCAAAATTTCAAAAGAATGTCGAAAAGTTACGAAATAATATGAAAATGTACAGTACATTGATAAATTATAAAAATTTTGGAAATTTTTTTAACTTCAATAAATTTCCAAAGTTCCCAAAATTTCCGTAATTATTCCAACTTTCCTAAATTCATATTGATATAAAAATAAAGTTTCCAAAATTTATCCAGGTGAGCAGAAATCATATCTGTGTTAAAAGAAACGTCTTCAGTTCAAAAATCGTGAATTTCTTATAGAAAAAATCGTATGCATTGCAGAGTATGATATTAACAGTATGTTTCCAAAGCACTCAATTTAATATTTTCCAAAATTATTATCTGTAATTATCAGTTAATATTTAATAGAATAAAAAATAACTTGAAAAATCACCAATTCAATTCTTTCATCTTGACAGTATCCGAACTTCAATTAACTGTACTCAAAAGCATCCAAACTTTATGGCGTTTACCTGAAACTATCGAAAATGGAGTGCTTTCCACTTCAAAGCTTTCAACAATGCTTTCCACTAGGAAGCATCTAAGTTTCAGTGCTTTAAACATAGAAGCTTATTTTCAAGCTATAAAACTTCTAGTGGAGCTTACCTATTTAAAAATGAAATAAAATAAAATATATATTTCTAAGAATTTGTCCAGCGAATGTAAGTATTTTTTTATTTTCGCTTACCAGGCCCACTTGACAGCAAGGAAAATCATTTTTTCTGAATCGGCAGCGAAAAGCAGTGCGTAGTTTCTCTTTTCTCAGTGACTGCCTCGCCTGTTGCTGGAGGACCAGAGATGAAATTTGCTCGGAAAAAGGAGTGAAAGGGCGAACGCGTAGAGATACTTGAAACGGGAAAACGTAGTACGTGCCTACTCGTGAAAATAAATGCGGAGGTCCTTTCTGGTCTTGTTAATATCAGCAGTGGCGTAACTATCCGACGCCCCGCAGTCTGCTTCACAGCGCGGTGGAAAAATGCCGAGAATTTCAATAAAAATTCCATAGGTCAACCACCATGGCAACCCTTCCCCGCATACGCATCGAATTTCTTTTTATACAGGACACATAGTTTTCGACAAGAGATTTTTCCTTCATATTCAGAACAGCTCTTACCACTATTTCACCTTTTCACTAAATTTATTTATATTTTTTTGAATCAATCATTCCACTCTTAATTCTGAAATAATGTATTTCTTAATATAGTATGTTTTATCATACTATATGAGGAAGATTAATATATCATGGTTCCAAAACAATACTATCAGTTTTAAAAGAGTTAAACTATGTATATATGATTTATTTTTTTAATCTTTTATCTTTAAAAGCCTCTGAACTTTAACGCCCTAAACTTCAAAGAATCAAAATGACAATACTTTCACTTGATAAGATTTAAAGCTGTGATGATTTCAAGTTTAAAGCTTCAAAATAAAAAGCTAAAAAAAATAAAAAGCGAATGTATCGAGATTCTCCAATATAATATAAAATATATATTTTAATAATGGAGTTGAAAATACTGTTAAATTATAGTCATTAAGAATAGTATATTGTCCTACAAGTGTAGAAAGTAGGCCATTCCACACGAATGTGAAGAAGACGAGTCAGAAACGACCCGAAGATGAGCCGATGGCAAGTACCGTAAACTTCACAATAGTTACAGCTGCCTACTTTCAGCATCTGTTGCGCACGATATTTTTTGTAACGAATGAAAGAATTTTCGATTTGAGAAACAATAAAAACAAATTTTTCGGGAAAATTTTGAAATTTTTTAATATCAGAAATTACGAGAAATTTTGAAAATTTTCGGTAAATTAATAAATTACTTAAAATTTTCGGAAATTTTATCAATCTTTTATGGTAACTAAGGTTATGATTTTGTCATTGGTTGTAAGACTGCGTAAACAATATAAACACTGTAGAAGATTTAAAAGCAACATTTTTTTATTTTGCAAGATAAAAACATTTTTTTGTTAAATTTGAGTAAATTTAAAAGATACTTAGAAGTTTTGAAAAGATTCGTAAATAATGTAAAACTTTATTTTGAAGATTAACTTTAGAAGAAACTGGAAAAAAAAATCTAAACCTCATATAGATATACCATTAAGCCATTTCCCTTTCAGGGTAGGCGTGACACTACCCGAATCGGGTAGTGTTTCTAGGTGGATAGTTTTCTTGTAGTTATAGATAACTACAAATTTGGGCTCACCACACCCATAATATGCCAACAGCACACAGTATTCTCGAATGGTCACCCATCCAAGTACTAACCGCGCCCAACGCTGCTTAACTTCAGTGATCTGACGAGAACTGGTTTTTTCAGCGTGGCATGGCCGTTGATTTCCTAAAATTTCGAAAAAGAGTACACTGTACACTGTTCTAAAGTAACATTTTTCAATTGTGCAACATTACAAAATCAGAACAAAATATACATTTTTGAAGCTTTCAATCAAAAAACTTAAAAGCTTCTCAAGAATTTTGAAAGTTTTCAAAGGAAAAATTGGAATCATTTTAAAAGATATTTAGGCATTTTAGAACTTAAGTGAACGGATTTAAGTGTTCAGAAACTTTCAACAAATGAATAGTAATTAGAAATTTTTATTTTGTATTACAAATTATTTTTCCCCTAAAATTTAAAAACTACTTGTGCACATGGAACGCTATTATTGATATGATGATAATACTGTCAAATTATTGAATCGTTAAGGAATGATTCGATAATGTTAAATTAATCCTTCCTACTTTAGCTTACGAATTTAAAAGGAAAAAGCTAATTTCTCCACAAGAAAGTTAATATTTCAACTAACTAATGATAAATCTTGCTTGATGAGTTCTTTATGACTTATAGTTAAACAAAATGAAATCTTTGCGGCTTGTCTAATTATTTGAACACAAAATGTCGGGGAAAGTGATTTCGATTTTGGAACATTCTCTGATACTGGTCTTTTTTCGATGATTTTCCACGACCAGGAACGTATGAAGATGCTTTGTCCACTTCCGAGATGTTCCAAAAATGTTTGGTTTTTTACACGAGCCGATTTGCCATTTAACAAAAAAATACGCAAGAAGTTTCCTACAAAATGTATTTTTAAACCGTTTGGCATACATCGAAACATTTAAAACTCGTCGCGTCGTGCACCACTACCACCACTAAATATGGGTTTTATCATTTCATTCAATCTTAGAATATTCGAAACTGCTTTAAATGTATTTTCTTATTGAATTGTAGTGAGATTTCACTGAATTCAAAGTGAAAATTATAACTGAATTCAATCAGTGACCCATTTTTAGCTATTTGAATCAGTGATATTTTGCTGTGAATCAGTGAAAATTCTTACAGACTTGAGTCAGTGACGCATTTCTCACTGGTTGAAATTTAGAGGGTATGGTTAATCTACATTTTGAAATAACTGGAGTTAGTCTTGCAGAATTGTAGATAGCGATAATCTTCCTAATGTGTTCATTACAAGAACAAGTTGTAATTATCCTTTGCTTCTAGGATGTTGCATTTATTCATCTATGTGTGTTTCTCGAACATTCCCATTAATCCTGCGACATGCGATCAGAAGCTTAGAACAGCTTAGAGGTTTGAGTAACTATAGTGCTTTCGTGCTGCGCCAAAGTCTACAATCTTACGTAAAGATAACTGAAATTTATTCCGGCATTCCTAAAAATGAATGAAAAGATTATTTGCATAAAATTCGCGATTTTTAATCCTTGATTTTTATAGAGTAAATTGCAATGCTTCTAAACACCTGGAATTTATATTTCAAAAAATTTAAACTTCAGTGAATTCAATTTTAAAGAATTCATATACCTTAAAGTGTCCATATTTCAATGTTTCATCTTGAAAGTATCTCACTTAATTTATACTACTTGAAAGCATCCAAACATCAATAAGGGTTGCAGTAAAGAACTATATAACCAACATTCTTTCCGAAAATGGGCAATTCCTCAACCTTGTAAATTTTATTATTTTAAACAAAAATTATTGAATTGAAAGCTAATGAGTTTTTGTTAGAGAATATTAATTTTAAGTGAAACACGCCAACATAAACCTGTTAAAACATTGTGAATATACTTTGAAATATAATAATTTTTTATTAAAAATACCAATAATTTCTGACGAAAAACACTAACATAGCCCAAACTCGTTAACGGATTCTGAATTTTTTTCATATTATAATAATTTCTGTTTTAAAATACCGATTTTTGGTATAAAATGCTAGCACAACGTGAAATGGTTTCAAGTTATAAATATTCTTTCAAATATAATTTTTTTAAATTAGAAATACCAATTTCAGGCGAAAAATACTAATATAATCCAAAATGTCCACATGTTTCTGAATCTTGTTAAAAAATTATGAATCTTTAAAACCTAATTATTTTTGTTAAAAAAACGTTAACAACACCGAAAAATACAATTTCATGAAAAATGTTTAATCTTTTAAATCTAATAATTTCTTATTAAAAATACCCATTTTTGGTGTAAAACATAAAAAAATATATAAATACATTTTAAAAACCTCAAACATAACCTTGAATTGTTGAACATGTGGAATGTTGATGATTTTTGTTTGAGAATGGTCATTTCTAGTGAAAAAAAACTGAAACTAATTTCCAGCGAAAGCACTATCACAAAACGTGTATAATATTTACAATAATTTATTAGATAATTTGGAAGTGTTAATTCAACCACGCAAGAGTACTGAAAAGCACAAATGTTTCTTAACTCCCATAAGATTTTCTATGATTTTTCTTAAGAAGTGGGATTATTTGTAGATTTAATTGTTAAAATTTCAAATTTAAGATATAAAACAACTTCAAGTAATGAAAAGCCAATTAGGTATTTTCACTTCAACCACCAGCTAAGTTCACTTCACAAATGCATGGGACAAAACTTTATTTTTGTAATATCTTCGTAATTAATAATAATTATTATAATTTTATTATTTCATTCAATAGTGCTTAAAAAATAAAAACTATTCCGATTGAGACCGAATCTCATGCATTTGGTCCTTTGTTTGTTTGGTAAGGGAAGCTACCATTGATTTAACTGGAAGGCATATAAACTTAAATTAATTCAACGTCATAGTGTTCAAGCTTTTGTATTTAAAGCATCCGGACTCCAATGCTTTCAACTTGATACTATCCAGAGTTTTATCCATACTTTTTGAAAGCCTTCAAGTCTCAGTGCTTTTATCTTGATAATGTCTAAACTTCAGCACTAAAAACTACAAGACTTTCAAGCTGGAAGCTTTAAACCCAATTAATTTAATTTGAAATCATCTAAATTCCAATTCTTAAAACTATGCCCTGATACCATGCTTTTAATTCGATAGTTTAACTTTCAACTTTAAAGCATCAAACTCAATCAGTTCAACGTAAAAGCATCTAAATTACAATAGATTCAACTTAAAATATACAAAATTCAAGTAATTCAACGTGGCAGCTCCTAAAATTGAATTATTTCAACTTGAATCTATGTAAACTTGAATGGCCCTTAAACCTGAAACTATCCTAGCTTCAATGCACTCAACTTCAAATCTTTCAAGCGTCAATCTATTTTCATCTGCCATTGTCCAACTCCAGTTTCGTATCCTTATTAAACAATGAACAGGAGAGGGCGAGGTCAAAAGTGCCACGGAGAAAAGTGCCACATACGATAACACAAAAACAAATAATTTGTTACTCGATCTGACATTTTCCGTCGATCGGTCGAATCACCATAAACTCCTGATAGCCGCTGGTAGCCACTTAAATTTGTTTTTGAGATCGTGGCTAAGGTTAAGTTGTTCTTTTGTGCATGAAGTAGTTCTATCGTCACCGTTTCTTTTTGGTGCCAACACTTATTCTTACGTGCCATTGTCATGAAGTAGGTGTAATTTGATGCGTGATTATGTATTCTTGTAGTGCAAGTAGCTTACTGTTCAAAAAATGTGTGTTGTTTGGGAAATGTTGATTGTAAAAAATGGGAATGTGTGGGGGGTTAAAAAGTGGCAAGTGGCATATTGTGCCCTAGAGTTTGTATGATATTAGGCTATTTCATAATCACTAGCTGTAGAGCTTATTCTAAAAGCATCCCAGGCGAGTAATGGATTTAGTGTCACGTATGCAAAAACTGGGTTCATGAAAAGTGTGTTGTGAACAAGCAGTCAACAATTTTTGTCCGTATTAATTGTGAAAGTGACGATAAATAAGTCTCTAAGCATATCAGTTGTCTAAAAATTTAATTATTTTGTTGCTATGTACTGTGAGATCCTTCTGTGCAATTAAAAATTAAAAAATTTCGTTTTATTTATGTTGGAACTTTTAACCCCACCGCTGTGAACTTGTTACCCCACGTGTAAAGCAAAAAGTACCATTAGACAAGGTTTAGAAAAATATATATAACATAATAGATGGAATGCTTATAAATGTATTATGATTATAATTTGGAACTTTAATGTCTCACATATATTTTAAGGCAAAAGACAAGGCAATACCTAATTTCGTTTGGACAGAGTGTTATGAAAAGTAAATTTTGGCACTTTTAGCCCCGCCCTGCCCTAATATTAACCCAAGAGCTTTTGAAAGCACAAATTAATACCTGTAATTAGAAATAAATATCCTTCATAAATATGTAAAACTGTTTGAGTTACCTATTAAATCCAATAAAGTTGAATCATGCAGCAAGAAATTGAATGGTAAAATATGCAAGTATGTCAGTAATCGTAAAAA
>CAKNYM010049887.1:221164-253605 GCA_932195095.1 Andricus curvator
TGAAAAATTATTGTATATAGATGATGATGACGCAGATGATGAGGAAGCTGGGAATCGATAATAAACTAGGGCCAAGCCTGGGCCAAGCTGGGCGATCGAGCCTGGCAATATAACCTGGCCCTGGCCAGATTTGGCGTTTCATTCAAGCTTGGCCCAGGCTATATCGCCAGGCCAGGGCCTAGTTTTGCCAAGCCTGGGCCCTGTTTGGGCCTTGACCAAATTTCTACACGGGTGACGATGAAACTGTACTGATATGCGGATGCAGTCGTCGCATTCGAAATCAAACATGCGACTTCGGCCACAAGGCCAGATTCGCAGGAATCCCGCCGTGCGGCTCCATCCACCGTTCGCCAGTGGTAGCATCCGGCTTTAGTAAGACGGCACTTTGCGCGGTCTCCACTAAAGTCGGGGCCAAATGTCCAGACCCCTCACTTCTTTTGATGAAACCTTGCACAAAAAAATGTGAATTGTCTAATAAAAAGCATCTGAAGGCTTAAGGTCTTCCAAATTCAAAGATATGATCACTTTTTTCCGAAAAAATTTGTGTCAATAGTTAGAGGGCAAAACATCCCAAAAAACAGGGGTTTTCGGCCTCCTTTTTCAAGCGTCCACTTTTACCTGTTCCCCGAAAGAGAGCGACTTAAGGGAAAATCTGAAAAAATTCACAGATAATCTTTCAACATTCTTTAATGCAATAAATTTTTTTAAATTCTCAAATATTCAATAATTTACTTTCTACGGGGATTTATGTACAAATACTTTATCCTGAGAAAGAATGAAGATAGGAAGCCGTTTAATGGCTCCAAATCTGCAGTTTTCTGATGAGAGTGCACCGAAATAATTAAATTTATGATCAAATCATTTTTACACAAGAAATATCAGTTTGAATATTTCTGACTTTAATCAGTGTTGGCGCGTGGTCCAGCACAGCAGGACAAATAGTAGAAAAAAGTACCCTTTCAATGACAATAGTAACTCCAGAAGTAAGCTGACACCGTTACTATTGTCATAGAAAGGGTACATTTTTCTGCCACTTGTCCCGCTGTGCTGACCACACGCCCACACTGATTAAAGTCAGAAATATTCAAAATGATATTTCTTGCGTAAGAATGATTTTATCATTAATTTAATTATTGCACTGCACTCTCATCAGAAAACTGCACATTTGGAGCCATTAAAAGGCTTCCTATCTTCATTCGTTCTCAGGATAAAGTATTTGTACATAAATCCCCGTAAAAAGTGAATTCTTGAATATTTCAGAATTTTGAAACATGTATTGCATTAAAGAATGTTGAAAGAATATCTGTGAATTTTTTCAGATTTTTTCTAATGTCCACCTCTTTCTGGAAACAGGTAAAAGTGGAGGCTTGAAAAAGGAGCCCGAAAAACCCTGTTATTTGGGATGTTTTGCCCTCTAACTATTGACACAAATTTTTTAGGATAAAAGTGATCATACCGTTGAATTCGGAAGACCTTTGGCTTTCAGATTCTTTTTATTAGACAATACAGAGATTTTTTTGTGCGAGTTGCAATCAAAGGAAGTGAGGGGCCTCGACATTTAGCCCGACGTATTTATTCACTGATAATATACATAGGAAAATGTAACCTTAATACTAATCTTTTTTCCAGATGAGTTAATAAATTAAGTCGAAGAAAATAATATAAATTTATTTAAAAGTAAATTTTTTAAACCAACATAAACTTTAAAAAACCAAATTGTGCAAAAAAATTGCACAAGAAGGCTTCAAAAGAATTATGTTCCTCAGAAAACTGTTTAAAAAAAAACAAATACTCAAGAGAATCAATTTATGCAAAATAATTGCACAAAAAAAGTTAAAATAAGAGAAATATGTTTTCAAATAACATTGTAAAACGGCTCATTAGAGACAGATATATGACAAATGAAAAAAGAGGGAGAAAAAAGAAAGAGACACACAAACCACCTCTCTCATTTCTTTATTATTTATCCGTCTTTTTTATACTACGAAGGTCCAACATGTTTGGAGGACTTTTAGACGTGCTCTTCAGGGAAATTTTTAATAGGAAACTAATAAGGAATATTTATATGTTATGCTAATAATAATTAAAAATGAGAATTGAATTTTAAGGTAATTACTAATGAATTATTAACACCATTTACATTTTTATCTTTAATATTTCTGAGAATTAATTGTATCTTAAAAGAAAAAAATTGATTTAAATTTTAATTAAAATCTCAATCAAACAATCTAATAGTTATTTCGACAGTTAATCGGTTTGAAATATCTGATAAAATAAAATTCAAGAAAACTTCAATTTCAATCCATGATAAAAACTTATCTTTTTGTAATTTTCTTTTTTTTTCTTAGTTTTCTTTTTAATCCAGTAAAAGATGTAATTTCTTCTCTGCGGGCGACACCCTCATCACGAATCTGCCAGGGACATTAATTCTTGGAACGTCGTAAATCCAGAGTTCTTAAATCCAAGTTGCAATGTATATAATACGGATTTTACGTAATGTAAAAACCATGTGTTATAAAAAAATATAGTGAGAAAGTATAAATAATGAGAAAGTAACAATAGGTAATCCTTGACTAAAAGTTTGCAGACCTTGAAAAGGGCTGTTTAGAGTCGTCGTAAACAATTATTTATAACAGTTCATAGATTGGCGCGGATTACGAATTCCAATATTACTTTTCAGAACACCGTATTTAATTGAAACAAATCTTCCAGTATCAACAAATATTGTTAGACAGTGTTCACTTTATTCAAACCACAGAGGTTAAAGCTAGTGATGTGATTGGTCGAGTAGCGCCGGGAAATACGACACCGATCGTCTCGAACAACGTTGTCATGCAGAGGGAAACCAAGATGCGCACATATGCGCAGGTTCTTATGAATGGACAGATAAATATGGTCCATCAACAAAACTTCCCATTCACATCCTCTTTTTAGAATTTTCATTTTGCATGAATATCGAAAAACTGAAGAGAGAGTATACATTTTTTACATGTTAACCTTCCTCAAGCAATAAGGAATGTTTGTGCCATGTTCCAAACGCGTATGTATTGTGATTTAGCAGAACACTCGTTTGATAGGATTTTTACATGAAAAGGCTTCATTAACATTCTGCTGAAGCAAACAATTTAAACCATAAAAAGTAAAACATAAAGGCATCCATATTAAAATGTAAGAATTGAAGTTTCTGTGCTTTAAATTTTGGACAGATTCAAGTTGAAGGCATTCAGGTTCATCCAGTTCTGATATAACTCGTTGAAATTTCAAACCGTTGAAATTGGGTGAATTAAAGTTTTTATAATTTGAGTTAAAAAAATTAAATTTTGAAAGCTTCGAAGTTAACATAATTGAAGTTTTTAAGCTTTCAACTCAAAAGCTTTGCTGTTCGCATACTTTTTTGTTGAAGTGATTGAAGTTTAGGTTCTTTAAGTTTAATACTTTACAGTTCGCAAGGACCTATCTTAAAAGTGCTTGAATTCGACTTTTCTGAATCTGAAAGCAGTAAAGTTTGAATGATTTAAGATTGAAAGCAATAAAGTTATATACCTCTTTAATACTAAACATTAAAGTACAAAATCTTTCGTATTGAAAACATCCAATCCAATATCCAATTAAACAGCAAAATTAAGCGAGACCATCATTTCTACTGTTCATACTTGTTTGCGATCTATAAACAATTCCCATTGCATAAGTTGAAAGTAAAAAAAAAAATAATCCGACGAATCGCATACCACCAGTAAACAGGGTTGTAAGTTGCCTCGTGACTGGGTTACAACTTCAGAAAGGCCGCAGTGAACCAAAAATTGCCACCAGCACAGCGACGTGTTTAATTATTATCAACTAGCCTAACAACCTCCTCTTTTTCCTAATTCCTCCACCCGGTAAGTCCCTACACCAAAAAAAAAAATAATAATAAACGCTCAGCATCTATCATTCGCCAGTTACTAACCACGAAACAGGTACAAACATAGTGGAAATTACTCTTGGACCTGTTAGAACATCTTTTTAGTGAAGCCGTCTGTAAAACTATCATTTAAATCCAAGTTGTGATGATTTTTTGTAATGGATTGCTTATACGAGCTTATGAGCTTGCGAAATTGAGGGGAAAAAATGTGTCTTTTGGAAATAGCTTCCAACTTCAATCTTTAAATTTAGAGGCATCCATACAACAAAACTCTCAACTTGAAAGCCTCCAATCAAGTTTCAATTACAAAAACTTAGTCGAACGCAAACTTCAGTTGTTACAACTAGAAATGATAAATTTAAACGCTTTAATTTTGAAGCCCAAAACTTGGAAAATATTTAACTTTAAACCATTGCAAAATCAGCTCTTCATCTTTTCATTTCACACCTTATATTCCGGAAACTAGGTGTTTTGTACCCTTTTTTCTTCTGGTGGAAAATCTGTTTGAATTAAATAACATGAGCCTCGCACAATGGAATTTTTACTCTCATATTTCTTGGAAAACACTCTTCCTTGAGTATTCTTTATCAGACTCAAGGGAGGCAGAAAGAGTGTGATCATTGTTATTTTTCCTACTTCCATTGAGCGGTAGGGTTCTTCGTGGCTAAGCTCATAAACGGAGAAAGGAGTATCGACAAAACAATTATTATCGTGAATGTATGAGTTGGGTGTGCTCTGGCTACCGCTTGAAAAGCTTGTACACGTATGATTTGTTTGAAGACGTGCTCTTTAGCACAGTGCAAAAGAGTCGTCAACGGTAACGATTTTTTAACCTCTGGGTCAACCCATTAATAACTTTTGTAATTCTAATAAGAAAAAAGAAAATCTCGAATAATTGCTCGGTTTTAATTATTTCGGAACTTTAGTAAGGGGCCGTGTATAAAATACTGTTACCAATTTTGGGCTATTTTTGACCCAGTTTCTGGCGACTTCAGTTTCCAATGTGCCTATGTGACTATGTGGTGAACTATAAGCTTCGCTAATGAATAAAGAATTGTTAAAAATGTTAAAATATCGGATTTCGCAGCCCACAATGGTAGCTATCGAAACAGGGGAAATAGGGTGATTATTCACAGAAGTAGGGAAATAAATTCTTTTAAATAAAATTAATGTAGATACCATGATAGTGTTTAGAGTTTCATCACGGCGTTTTATATTGAATTCAATATGAAACGCTTTAAATTCTTGAAATTTCAAGTCGAAATACACTGCATGGACAACCAAATAGTTGAAATTTCAAGCAAAGAAGACGAATTTTCAATAAAATAGTTTAACTTTTCAGTTACATTTTTCACAAAATAATTTAATTTTTAACCAAATATTTTAATTTTCAACCAAACAGTTGAATTTTCAATCAAATGGTCGAATTCTCAAACAAAAAAGATTAAAATTCACCCAAAAGCTGTGGTTTTTTCAACCAAAGAATTGAATTTTCAAGCCAAAAAATCAGATTTTTTAGAAGACAGTTGAATTTCCTATACCAAAAGTTTCAAAAAAAGACATCAATTTTTAACTCAACACATACTTGAATTTTCAACCAAACAATATCAATTTTCAATTTCAAAATATCAGTTTTCAACCAAAAATGGAACAGTTAAATTATCAGTTGAAAAATGAATTCTCAACAAAAAAAAATGAATTTTCAACCAGTTGAATTCAATTAAAGAAGCTGAATTTTTAACAAAATAGTTAAGTTTTCAAGCTGAAGTCGAATGTTTTAGAAAACTGGTGACTTTTATACCGGCAAACATGAATTTTCAACCCCAAAGTTAATGTTCAATAAGAAAGATTAATGTTCAACAAACCAGATTATTTTCTACTCAAAAAAGAAAAACGAATTTTCAACCCAAAAAAGAAAAAAGAATTTTCAACCACAAATGTGAATCTTATGAAAATGATACTTTAACAAAGTAGTTCTACTTTCAACCCAGTAGTTGAATTTTGAACCAAAAAAGATTAATTTTCAACACAAAAGATAAATTTGGTATGAAACAGTTGAATTCTCAACCCGAAAATATGAATTTTCAACAGTAAAGTTCATTTACAACCAAATAGTTGAATTTTCAACTAAAATGATGAATTTTCAACACCAAACATTCCTTTTTTTACAAAGTAGTTCAACTTTGAACGAAGTAGTTGAATTTTCAACCAAAAAGATTAATTTTCTACCATAAACGACCAATTTCCAACAAAATACATGAATTTTCAACTATTTAGTAGAATTTTTAACTAAGAAAGATATAATTTCAACCAAAAAGAGAATAGTTGAATTTACAGTTTGAAAAATTAATTTTCAGCCAAAAATAAAACGAATTTTCAACCAAATAGTTAAATTTTCAATCAAAGAGATGAATCTGCAACCAAAAAAATGGTGATTTTTTTCATAAAATAGTTCCATTTTCAAAAAAATAATCAAATTTTCAACTAAATAGTAGAATTTTTAACCAAACGAGATAAATTCCGAACCAAAAATATAATAGTAGACTTTCCAAACAAAAATATCAAGAAATTTCTTATTGGGTTCTATTAATTCGGTTGGAATATAAGCAATAAATGAAGAAAAAGGGCAAAAAAGGAATGGGTCTTGAAAACTGGGGAAAAAAGAAAAAAAAGTGAGGTTATTTCCACTGAACCCCTCCCCACATCCCCTAAAATTGGTAAGAATTTCATTAGAATAAATAAAGTGAAGTTTTAACATACAAATTTCGTGAAAAAGACATTATTTTTATAATTATTATTCTTTTGCTTATTCTGGTGTTTATAGAATCCTATCTTTTATAGTATAGTACCAAATCCTTATAAAATCGATAGTCATAGTAGAAGCTTTATTAAAAGTAAGTTTCTGCTTTTGAAGGTATAATTTCTTGAATAAAAATAAAATTATGATATTGGTGATAATGCATTCAGTGATGTATCCTACGGTTATATTAAATGAAAGTAAGAGCCCGTTACTCTACAAATATAGCTCTTCATCTCTTGCTTTTATGCGGGTGAGAAAAACGATGGTTCATTTCAGTAGTAACGACCTGTCTGACTCCAACGGCTAGCTGACTAGGACTGTTGAGCAGCCCTTACAGTTTACACCTTCATTCTTTCCTTAAGGGTCGCTTTCTCATGAGCTATACGGCTAACTTGCCTCTGTAGAGAAACCATTCATTATTTTAGAAAAAAAATACGAGAAAAGAGGTATTTTTGTGCTGCAGATGCGAATACTTGAAGTCATTGAAGTTTAAATGGGAGCCGTTCAAAAACTACGTCACACTGCCAGGGGGGAGGGGCAAGTTTTGTGACGATTTGTGATGTAGGAGGGTGAGGGATTAACGCAGTTTGTGACATCACAAATGGAAAATATAAATTCATCTTTTTGGGTGGAAAATTCAACTACTCGGTTGAAAGTTGAACTACTTTGTTAAACATTCATTTGATTGATTTAAGATTAAACTATTTTGTTCAATATTTTCTCTGTTTTGGTTTGAAAATTAATTTTTTTAACCAAAAATTTAACTATTCATCAATTGTTTGAAACAAAAATGTAACTATTCCATTTTTTGTTGAAAATTGATGGTTTTTAGTTCAAAATTCATATTTTCTTATTAGAAATACAACTAGTTTGTAGAAAATTCGTCTTTTTGGTTGAAAAATTCCACTGTTTTGTATTTAAAATGAAAATATTTGTCGGTTGCAATATTGATTATTACATTTTTCGTTGAGAATTAATCTTTATTGATTGAAAATTCTACAGTCTTCTAAAATATTCGTCTGCTTGGTTTGAAAATTCAAGTATTTGGTTGAAAATGCAACTGTTTTTGATTGAAGTTTCATATTTTTTGTTTAAGAATTCGACTATTTGGTTGTAAAATCAACTATTTGGTAAAAATTTAATTATTTTGTTGAAAATTAAACTGTTTTGTAAATAGTCATTTTTCTCGGAAATTTGCTGTTTTATTGCAAATTTGTCTTTTTGGATAGAAAAATCATCCTCTGGATTCAAAATTCATCTTTTTCGGTAGACAATTTCTTGTTTAAAAATTTATATTTCTTGATTAAAAATTCAACTATCTTCTGAAAAGTCCATCTTTTTGGCTTAGATATTTAACTATTTGTTCAAAAATGCAATTGTGCTGACAATTTTTCTCTTTTGCTTGAAAGTTCAACTGTTTGGTTGTAAGTGCAACTTTTTGGTCTAAAATTAATTTGTTTTTTGTCAAAAATTCAACTACTTGGTTGAAAAGTCATGTTTTTTGGTTTAAAAGTCATGTTTTCTAAAACATTCGACTTTCTAGCTTGAAAAATCAATTTTTTCGTTGAAAATTCATATCTTTTTGTAGAAAATTAATCGTTTCTGGTTGAAAATTCAACTATTTTCTTAAAAGTGTAACGTATTTCGGCATGGAATCCTAAGGGCTTCCTATTGAATTCAATATGGTACTTATGCATTGATTATATCTTGAATAATTTTTCTCCTATTTTTGTGAAAAATCATTTATTTCTCCTGTTTTGAGAATTATGTTTTGTATGCTTTGTATTTTATTTCAGGCGTTCATCAAATGAAATTAGGGGAAAAAATTGATTGAAGCGGAAGGGCTGAGTATTTGTGAAGTCACTCGTTGAAAATTTTTTTCAAAATATTGTTTTTTTTAACGACCCCATGCTTTTAAGTGGGATTTATTGAAGTATATAAATGATTGAAGTTCGGATAGTTTCACGTTAAAGGCATTGAAGTTTGAATGCTCTTCAGTTGAAAGAATTGAGGACTTTAATTTCTTAAGTTAAAGGAGTTCAAATATACAACACTAAAGCTTTAAAAATTGAATATTCAATGCATTAAAATTTAAATGCTTCAAATGTAAAATAATTAAGTTTAAAAGTTTTTAGCGAAATCACTGAAGGTTGGAACCTTTCTAGTGAAAATAATTGGACCTTATCAACAAATGAAGATTGAATACTTTCAAGTTAAAGGCAATATTTGAATGTTTTTCAGTTGAAAGATTGAAATCACTGAAGGGTCGAACATTTTAAGTGAAAACAATTGGACCTCATCAATAATTGAAGTTTGAATAGTTTGAAGTTAAAGGCATTATAATGTAGACGCTTTTTTAAGTTCAAAGAATTGAAGTCCTAAAATGTTAATGTCTAATTGAAGGCATTGAAGTTTGAAAGCATTAAAGCTGAATGCGTTCGAGTCTGGATAGCGATTACTGGGATGTTTGCCTTAACTTTCTTAGGTTAAAGCATTAAAGTTTGTATGATTTCAGGTATAATACAACAGTGAAGATTTACAACTTAAATTTTTGAATTTTGAAGAATTAAGTTGAAAAAGCTTTGAAGTTAATTCACTAAAGTTTGGATGCTTTCAAGAGGAATTAATTAAAGTTTGCAAGTTTATAACTGATTGAAGTTTCGATATATGTTTATCTTAAAGTCAATAAAGTTTTTTTAGGAGCCGAGAATGTATTTACTTATGGGTTGTTTATATATTATATAATTGAAGTTTGGATAGTTTCAAAGTTACAGGCATTAAAGGACAGCTTCAAGTTGAAAGAAAAGAAGTTTGGATTCTTTCGAGTTGAATTCTTTGAAGCTTGGATGCTTTTAATTCGAATTTATTGAGGTTTATTAAACCCAGTTCTCGTCAGATCACTGAAGTTAAGCAGCGTTGGACGCGGTTAGTACTTGGATGGGTGACCATTCAAGAATACTGAGTGCTGTTGGCACATCGTGGGTGTGGTGAGCCCACACTTGTAGTTATTTATAACTACAAGAAAACTATCCACCTAGAAACACTACCCGAATCGGGTAGTGTCACGCCTACCCTGAAAGGGAAATGGCTTAATGGTATACTGGATGGATTAAAGTTGAAATTTATTTAATTTGGATGCTTTCAAGTTATATTGATTAAAGTATAGATGCTTTCAATTTAATTTATTTTAAGCTCGGATCCTTTCAAGTTCAAGGCCTTAAATTTTGGACGCTTTTAAGTACAATAATTAATATCTTAAATCTTTCTATTTGAAGACATTGAAATTGGAAAGCATTTAGGTTGAATAAATTCAAGTAAGGATAGCTTGAAGTTTAAAACAATGAAGTTTGGATAGTTCGAAGTTCAAAGTTATTAAGTTTGGATAATTTCAAGTTGTATTGATTAAAGTTTGGATGCTTTCAACTTGAATTATTTGAAGTTTGGATCTTTTCAAGTTGATTGCATTAAAATTTGGTCGTTTTTAAATTGAAAGAATTGAAGTTTTTAATCTTTCTATTTGAAGGCATTGAAGATTGAAATCATTCAAGTTGAATGTATTCAAGTTAGGATATCTTCATTTTGAAGTACATGCTTTAACGTTGAAGGAATTAATGTCTTAAAATTTTCAAGTTGAATAAGTTCAAATTTGTATGCTATCGATACTTGCAAGTACTGAAATTTGGAATTTCAAGTAATTACTTTTAAAAACGTTTTCAAAATTAAAAGCTTTGAAGTTTAACTGTTTTCAAATTTAATATCTTAAAGTCTGGTCTCTTTCGCAAAGAAAACATGATACATTTGATACACTTTAAGTTATTAGCACATTGTTACTTAGAAACTTTTAAACTTCATACATTTCAATCTGAAAGCTTCTAAGCTTAAAGCATTGAATGTTGAAAGCTTTCAAGTTTAGGAGGTTCGAATGGTCTCGAATTTATGACCTTTAATTTGATATGCTTTTAGGCTTAAAACGCTGAAGTTCGGATGCTCTTAAGTTGACAGCATTGAACTTTTAATTCTTTAAAATTGATTAAAATCGAAGTTTTAGTGCTTTCAAGTTGAATGTACAGAATTATGCGTTCAATAACTTGAAAGCTTTGAAATTTTCAAGTTTTAGATCTCTCAATGAAATGTAAAAGCTCTCAACTTGTTATACCTAGTTTGGAACGCTTTCAAGGCAAACATGAAGTGAAAAATTCGAATCAGGATAAAAATTGGATTGTCCCTAATGATATTGGCCATTGGTCGCCAAACAGAATGGGAGGCATAAGTCTACAAGTCTACATATGTATGTTAGGTCTAGTGGTATGTCACACTCAGTGCGTCGCGTTGGTTCTATCGATTTTAGAATCAAGTCGAAAGCGTTGAACTGTGGCTTCGTTGTGGGCAAGCCCCTATTTCACCTAACGATGTGGGCTCACCCCTGCCATTAAAGTAAAGGTCATTCTTATTTGTTTCACATACATATGTATGAGGACCACTCTGCTGACACATCGAATACAAATTTTTTACCACAGGTCATTCCACTCCCACTGCCTCCAAATCGATTCACAATTCGTCTCTCTTCTACAATTCCATTTATACTTTTTTTTGTAAGTCAGAGACTTTATATCTTATTTTTAGTACTCTCCCCTTTGTATTAAAATTAGAATTACTCGGAGGGTGTGCCTCTTCTTGCTAAGTTTCATCCACCAGATAAATCAATATCTTGCGAAGAGTTACTGAGCGTGTAAAATTTTTCCATGAGAGGGAATATTATACTTTTCCACCTTTTGGTAAATGTTGCCTGTCTCGTAAATTCGATTTACATTCCAGGGGAAATAAATTCCTAATTCCAAGGGAGATGTTCCTACTTTTAGAATTTTTATAGGATTAAAAGTGCAAAGGGGCAAAATAAGTTGTCGAATTTTTACTTGACTGTCTGAATACTTTAGGATAGACGGCTAATTTCTAAACACTTCGTATTACGTTTATTACAAGGCTCAAGACAATCCTCGAAATAATGAAAAGAGTCCACGAATTATTATTCTATGACTCTCGGTATATCTTTTCACTATTTTAAGAGTCATGGAATAATTCGCGGACTCGTTTCATTACATCGATGATTGTCTTAAATTCTGTAATATACATTCTATGAAATTTTTAGAAATATGTGACCTATCCTGGAGTCTTAGACAACAGTGATTGGTAAGCTACTTTTTAAAAGGAACTACTATCTGTCCCAAAAATTTATATACCTCAATTTTTGTGCAGATTGTAGCGAAAATCTCAGTAAAAAAAATTCTAAAAATATGGGTCAAAGTACATATGACAGATGAAGGTTTTCCCTATACTGATACAAAGTTTTTAAATTTTCAGTCGATTGGCAATTATTTCCTGACGAGTGAAAGGTTTAATAGTACCATTATTTTACGGTAATTTTAGAATACTGAACTTTATATGGCCGTTACTCGCTGAAAATAAATTAAAATAAATCTGGAAAAAATATATGAATTTCTTTGATCCTTTCGATATTAATCGACTGAAAATTTTGAAACTCTGTATTAGTATAGCTGAAACCTTTATCAGCAACATGTACTTTATCCCATTATATAGTTATTATATTCATATAGTTATATAGTTATCGTTGTCCTTACATCACGAAAATTCTTCTAAGTCTTTCAAAATTACTTACAATTTTTAAAATCATCTGAAATTTTTGTAATGTCTTCATATCCTTTGCAATATTATTGAAATCCAAAGAAAAGCTTTCAGAATAAAACTTAATTTGTACCCTTAAGTTCTCTAAAAATTACTTGAAAAACCTTGAAATCCTTTAAAATCCCTTGAAATCTTTGGAAATCATAAAAATCTATTTAAGTAAGTAGAAATGAGTAAAAATAATGCGAAATCCCTTGAGATATTTCTCATAGTTAAAAATGCCTCAAAATTACATTCTCTAGAATTTAGTTATTTAGACATCCCTTAGAATATTTGGAAAGCCTAAAAAATTCTTTGAAAACACTTGAAAATAATTTCAAACATCTTAAAATCTTGAAATGGTTGAATTGCGTAGAAATCCCTTAAAATAAAATTTCAATAATCCCTAAAGTTCTCTAGAAATTAGTTGAAATCACCTTAAACCCGTTGAAAATTGAATAAATGAAATTTGTTCTTTAAAATTTTCTAGAAATCCATTTGAATTCCTTGAAACTTTAGAAATCCTACTAAATTCAATCAAAAACCAAATCATTTGAAATTCCTTGAATATAAAATTATATTAAACTTATTCATTAAAGTTCTCTAAGAACCCGTTAAAAATTCTGTAGAAATCTTTGAAGTTCTTGGAGATTATATTAAATTCCTTCAAATTTCGTAAAATTCCTGACATACTTTAAAATCCCTTGAAATCTTTGGAATCGGTAGAGATCCCTCAAAGTTTCATTCTTTAGAATTTAGTTTTCTAAAATCCTTTAAAATCTTTGGGAATTCTAAAAAAATCTTTCAAATTCCTTGAATTTGTTCCAATCTCTTGAAATTAAATTGTTTGGAATCATTTTAAACAACTCAAAATATTGTAAATCCTTTGAAATTCTTTAGATTTCTTCAAATCATATGAAATTGTAGAAATCCGTAGAAATTCCTTGAAATTAAATTTAATGTCTTTCCTAAAGTTCTCTAGAAATCCCTTAAAATCCCATGCAATTTTTGTAAATCGTAAAAATCCATAAAAATAAGTAAAAATTATTTAAAATTCCTTAGAATATAAATTAAATTAGAGCTCTTCCTTCAACTTTTCTGAAAAAAATTACCGTTTAAATGACTAAAAATCTTTGAAATCCCTGAAAATATCTTAAAATTTTTAGAATCTCTAGATTCGCCTTGATATTTCATTCTCTAGCTTTTAGTTCTATAGAAATTCTTTTAAATCTTTAGAAATCCTACAAAATTCGACGAAATCCTTTGAAATTTTTGAAATGTCTTGAAATTCTTCCAGAAGCCTTAAAAATCTTGCAATTGTTGAAATCCACTACTTTATTCTAAATCTTTTGTCTTTTAGAATCCTGTAACATTCCTTGAAATTTGTGAAATCCTGTGAAATTCTTCGCATTGATTTGAAATCTTGCGTCAAATGAATAAAGAAATCATACGTTCTTAGTAAGGGATGAACTGCATATTGAAATTAACTAAAAAGGTAATAATTTGTATAATTACTATTACTAAAAAAAAATTTTAACTAGCCAATTCGTTACTTATTAAGAAAAGTACCTTCGTTACCAATATCGTTCCAAAAAAAATAACTAATTGCAGTAGTTATTTCTTATCACTATTAGAGTCATTGAAAGTTTCGACAATTTTTTGTTGTGCAATTACAAATTATAAAGGAATTAACAATTTTTTATTATTAATTCATTTTTAAGCAAATATTTTTTCAATGCAATTGGATAAGAAGGAAAATTTGAAACTAATTGAAATTAATTTGAAACTAATCTGCAGAGCAGATTGGATAACGTTACGAACGAGCTGGATTTTGAATGACGAGATTCAGCCCTTGTTCAAATTGATTATTAAGTAACGGGAGTCGGATTAAAAGTAGGATTTAACAACAGTGATAAAGAGAATTTATTGCAGTGGCCGATAAAATCGAACAGGTCCATCGATTCCCCAGACGCTAGCATTATGCGATTCTGTAACTGGCATCGCGACACCAGTAATCCAACATCAGCTCCGTATGTTATACATGCACCTGTAGAGCAACTGAGCATATACTAATCGATTAACTACCCGCTGTGATGCGGTAAATTGTATTTGTGCGTCGTAAGGGACTAATACTGGGACATATTGTACAACCTCACAGCTTCGCCTGAGGTACCATTTCCTGCCACCATTGACCGCTTCTTTCACCCTCCTAGATGGCCCACAAACAATAGCTAAGGGACGCCCTTTATTTACTTTTTGCCCGAAAGTACAATCAGCATATTTGTATAAACCGAAAGATGAATTTCGTGAGCAGATATTACAAAAAAATAATGCTTACAAGCTGAATTAGACTTTATTCTGCAAGAATAAATTATTAATTATTATTCAGCTTAAAGAATCCAAAATTTATGTTTAAATTTGAAATTCAAATTGCTTAATTTCAAAATGTTTCAAAATTCTCTTATTTTTTACATAGTCAGATTTCCAGATTTTCTGATGAAAAGCTTTACAACTTCACTATCCTAATTCAAAACTGTCAAAACTTTAATATATTAAAGTTTGAAGCTTTCAAAACTTAAGTCTTCAACTGGGGAGAGATTCAAGGCTTCAGTTGAGTGAACTGAAAAAATCCAAACTTCAATGTTTTCAACTCACAAGAATCCAAACTTCAGTGATTTTGCCTCAAATATTTGAAACTTAATTATTACAACTTCCAAGCATCCGAATTTAAATGCATTAAACTTTCAAACCTAAAAGCTTTACTGTTTCATATCTGAAATCATACAAATATCAACGCCTTCAATTCAAGATATATAAGACTACAATTTTTTGAACTTAAGAAGCATCCAAACTTAATATTGCATTTAATTTGAAACTATATCAACTCCAATTATACATAAAATACAAGCATCCGAACCTCTGTGAATTCAACTCAAAAGCATCCAAATGCTTTCAAATTACAATTTCTTTAATTTAAAAGCGTGCAAATTTTAAAGCCTTTAACTAAAATGATCCAAACTTCAATTATTTATAAACTTCAATATATATTCAACTTGAAAGCATTCAAAACTTCATGGCCTTTATATCAAAACTATCCAACCTTGGCACCATGGAAAATGTGATATGTTTCTTTTTAGGAATTAAACCTAAATTTGCAATTAGAACCACAATATATGCAAAGTATCATAGAATTCTCACGAAATAAGTAATCTTTTTTCTGTATTATATGGGAACGTATTTACATCTTTTTATATGATATTATTATGATTATATTATTATGATTTTCTAATATAAAATTTAAATCTTCACAAATACCAACTTGAACCCATTCGAACTTCTGTTATTTGAATTTGAAAGTATTCAATATTTATGACATTCAATTTATAGGCATTCAAACTTCAATACCTTCAACTTGAAAATATTCTGAGGCAAACAACTTCAAAGATTCATAGATTTAACACTTTTAGATTGAAAACTTTAAAACTTCCATACTTCAAACTTCTAAGCATTCAAACCTAAAAAATCTTACACTAAAATCATTAAAACTTGTAACATTTAAACTCCAAAGCCTTTAAACGTTAATATTTTGGCCTTTGAAGTAGGGGAGACTACCCTGCAGTAGATAATGAGCCTAAATTGGATAATTGTTAATTAAAAGCAAAAATATACCTAAGATAATATATTCTAATTTTAATTTATTAACACGTATAGTGTCTTAACTTATAAATAATTTCAATTGATTATTTTACATACATCAATATTTTTAAATAATGATTATCAACTGTAGGCCCATTATCAACTGTAGGGTGGTCTCCCCTATCCAATTAAGGCTTTTGAATTTGAAAATACAAAAATGCTTTCAAATTGATGTCAGAGTTCAAATATTTCAATTTGAAAACTTTTTTACTTTAAAGAACGAAAACTTCAACGCATTCAATTACAAACAATTTAAACTTGAGGACTTTAAAGTTTTTAACCTTTAGTTCTTCCATTTTGAATGTCTCAAATCTGCACTACTTTCAACCTGAAAGTTTTGTAAGATAAATTTTCTAAGCTAAAATCTGTTAAGCCGAAATGCGTTCAACATAAAAAAATACAAACCTCAATGCCTATTCTTGTAAGCATTCAAACTTCAATGACTTAAACTTGAAAGCTGTGAGACTTCAATGCTTTCGACTTGAAATGTTTTTAAGCTTAACGCTTTCTACTTTAAAGCATCCAAACTTCAATGCTTCCAACCCGAAACTATTCAAACTCTATTACTTATAACTTTGAGGCATCCGAACTCCAATGCTTTCAAATTGAATGCTTCCAAACTTCAATGACTTTAACTTGAAACTATTTAAACTTCAAACTGGTGAACTTCAATGCTTCCAATTTAAATCACCCACACTTTAATAACGCTTAAAGTTTCAAAGCATTGAAACAAAAGAGTTGATAACGTATTGTTTGATGAAGAATTTGCATTAGTTTATTTTTTTACTCGGGTGCTTTTAGCTTTCCAATGATTCTCCATTATTCAATGATGATGAATAATAGTTTCTATTTAATTATGAAATTGAGCAAGTTATTTAATTTTCATTGAAGCGGGTGCGTTGATGAGGGAATAGATAGGGTTGCCCGAAATGGGCAGTTCGTTTCGATGGAAGAGTGAGGGCTGAAAGGGGGTGTTTCGAGGGGAGCGCGTGATGAATATTTCATGACGTGGTATTTATTTCAAACATTCACAGACTTCTTGTCTTTGAGGATCTCCTGCCAACAAATTCGCCCAGGGTGCAGTGGGGCTTAAACTCCTTCCCTGAGAGTGCCGCAGCCTTTGTGATAATTTTCAAACAATCAAGGATGCTAGTTTACAAACTTTAGTTGGGCTTTAGTTTTGCTAGAGAATTTGCTTTATTGTATGAGGTAGTGATATGATTCAAAGTATTTTGCAACTTTTAATGAATTTAACACGCCTTCAACAGATTTTTTTTAAATTAAATTTTTTAAATTACAAAGCTTTCGTTCTTCATAACTTCCAAATTGAAACCTTTTATTCTTCTACGTGTTAAGGTTTGTTGATGTTGAAACTTTAATTGAAATTCTAAGACTTCAAAACATCAATAGGGTTGTTTCGCAATTTTAGATAAAGGTAATTTTTTAATACATAATTTTAATCTAAACTCATGGTGCGTTCTAAATTTTTTTTTCTGTAGAGTCGTTCAACAGAAAAAGAATTATTAAAAATTGATGGCGGCAAAACACTTATTCAAGTTGGTGTCACGTGGGTGTCACGTGACTCAGAGGTTCTCATAATTATCAATGTGACGATGTGACTTTGATGGAAACTAACGAGACTTATGATAAAGAGCATATAAAGAGGTTAGGCCACCTAACCGTTTTAATTTCACTCCTCGTATTTCTGCACTTACGAAGTCACAATTACTCTAAAAATACTCCGATACCATAAATATATATTTTTTCGGTATATTTCTGCTATTGGCTTTTAGGAAACCCTCCTTTGACATTTTTTAAACAATATTTTGCGACTTCTATTTTCGACGTGCAGATAACCAAAACAAAACATCCGCACAGAAAAAGATATTGGAGAATCACTGACACATAAGCTGTGATTGGTGGAAAATCCGACCCCTTTGACGTCAGAGGGGCCCTCCAATCGACATCGTCAATGAAAATTCATATTTCAACATTAAATTAAAAATAGTAAACAATACGTAAAAAATATGTTATCGGCGTTCTTAAAATGAGAATTTTATAAACTATAATATCCATTCATTGGAAAAGTGATACCTGACTTTGAAAACAACCCTATTATGAAACTTGAAAAATATTCTAAATAGTTGTGAAGTTCCGTACTTAAAAGCTTTCCATTTTTATTTGTTTCAATTTAACCCTTTGCAAATAGGGCCGTTAAAAAACTACGTCACGCTATTTCGAACACTTTCACCGCCCCTCCCCTTATTTATCACAGATAATCACACAAACACTGAAGCCCTCAGGGTGAAGTCACAGATACCCCCCCCCCCCCTATTTGAGTGAACATTTTTTCTTCGATTTCATTTGATAAACGCCGACAATAAACACAAAACATACAAACATAATATTTTAACAAACTTCACAGCCCAAAATGCTCTCCACACAGAAATTCAATAGGACATTTTAAAGATTTTAAGTCGAAATATATTGCATTTTCAAGAAAATAGTTGAATTTTGCACCAAAAAAGACGTTTTTTAACCAAATAGTTGAATTTTCAACAAACAAACAAATTAATTCTAAACCAGACAGTTACATTTACTATATAATAATTGAACTTTGAAGCAAAAGGAACAACTGCATTTTTGAACAAATAGTTGAATCTTCAAGTCAATAATCCTAACTGTTCAGAAGACGGTTGAATTTTTTACAAAAAAACTTTTCTACCAAGAAAGATAAATTTTTATTATGGAGCTACGAATTTTCTATCCAAAAAGACGAATTTTCAACGAAACAGTTCACTTTCCAAATAAAAGACGACTTTTTAACAAAATAATTGAATTTTCAACAAAATAATTAAACTTTCAACAAAGTAGTTGAATTTTCAACAAAATAATCAAAATTTCAACAAAATAGTTGAACATTCAACAACAAAAATGAATTCTTGTCGTCAATGTTGTTATCTTTTTACTAGACAGTTGAATTTATGTTAAAAAAATAATTCTAAAAAAAAAAACAGAATGGTTGATATTCCAACCAAAAAAATATTTTAATTGCAGATAAAAGTTAGTCTAATTTAGCCATCAAAGATGTATTCTCAACATAAAATGTAATAGCTGATGTTTCAAACAAAAAAGATTTCAATTTGAAATGAAAAACAGTTTAATTCGACTAAAAAAGACGGATTTTCGACATAATAGTTGAATTCTCATCAACAAAAAATGAAGATAGATTTGTGAAGGCTTATTACCAGTGTCACGTATTACGTGATTATAATAGTTGAAATAAGCAATAAATTAATTTTTATGCTAATTAGTACGATTCTGCTATATCGCGAATCAATTTTTCGTTTTCGCAAATTAATAAAAAACCGCGAGAAAGTAAGTTTTAAAAAATGCACTGTGGGTGGCGAACCAACAACCTCCTCATTACATGCGAGGTGCGCTACCAATTACGCCACGACAGCCCTTCAAAAAAAAACATGAAACTTAAAAAACTTAAAACTTACTTTCTCGCGGTTTTTAATTAATTTGCGATAAATTAGGACCCTACTTCCCAGGTGAAAAAGTTATGTATATATACCATTAAACCATTTCCCTTTCAGGGTAGGCGTGACACTACCCGATTCGGGTAGTATTTCTAGGTTTTTCTTGTAGTTATAAATAACTACAAGTGTGGGCTCACCACACCCACGATGTGCCAACAGCACTCATGTCAGTATTCTTGAATGGTCACCCATCCAAGTACTAACCGCGTCCAACGCTGCTTAACTTCAGTGATCTGACGAGAACTGGGGTTTTCAGCGTGGTATGGCCGTTGTTATGTGTGCTGTTATGTGTGTTATGTTGTTATGTGCCGTTATGTATAATTTATATATAACGGACAAAACACTGATATTTTTCATTTGTTTTATATAGAAAAATGTATAAAACAAATGAAAAATAGCATTGTCTTGTCCACTATATATAAACTATATATAACTTTTTCACCTGGGTTATCAGAAAAACTAATAGACAAAATTTAACATCGACATACTGGTGATAGGCCCCAAAAAATCTATCATCATTTAACCAGTCAAAATGAAACTTGATGTAAAAAAAAAATTAATTTTTACCCAAAAGACATGAATTCTGAAAAATATAAAAGTAGACTTTTCAATTAAAAATAACTAACTTTCAACGAAAAGTAATTAGATGATCTTATTGGGTTCTATCAATTCAGTTCGCCTTTAAGCGAAACCCGATAAAATGGTAAAGTTTATTGAAAACGGGAATAAGAGGAACTCTTCAAAAATGGGGAAAAGAGGGGGATAAAGGATGGTTTACTTGTAAAATAAAATCAATATTTTCCATTTTTTCAAGCATTTCAAAAAATTGTTCTTTACATTTAAACTTTCTATATGCGATGTCGCATTCTGTTATAACCCCCTCCCCTCTATACGTCACAAATCATCAGAAAACCTGTAAACCCCCTGACCCTGACAGTGTGACGTACTTTGAACCGCCCCAAAACAGAAATCTACAAACTCAGTACAATGTCGCCCAACCCATTTCTATCATGTTCATACATTTTTAACGAAAGGAAGCCATTCGTCGTTGATTGATTAGCTACAGAGGGGGAAAGTAATGATGATCACGAAGCCCTCGAATGTTCTCCATTTCCCATTCTGAAGAAACCTGACATGCGTGCGAGTATATTAACCCTTAAATGAGTTAAGAAGGCAGTTCAGGTAAATAAATACTTGCACACGTTAAAAATAAGTACCTTGAGGATAGAGTATAGGTCATTACACCGCAGGATGCTCCTGCTCGTGTTGCAGGTTTCTGAAAAATGCAACGGGATACGAGAGAGGCAATATAGTTTTAGTGGCAAGGAAGGGTCCGCCTGCTCGTATCCATTACGACACCCCTGCCAACTATGGGATTCCTATGGGGATAATGTTTCTTGCTCGTTTTTATATACACCCTAGAGTAATAGCCGAAAAATCACCTTCTATGAAACAGTTCCCTCTTTCTGGATTATTTTCTTCACCCTAATCACTTTTTTTGCGAATTGCAGTTCATACTAATTGATCTAAAATCATTTAGATTGGGGTGCCCATTAGAAATATATTTTCGAAACTTTTTTCATAAGTTTCACTTTATTTTGCAACAATTATTTAAGGTCCCCGCAAGATCGTTTTAGGTCAAAAAATAATCTTTTCCGTTTTTGATTTGTGTAATGTATAAATTGAATGGTAAGAAATTCTTCCATTGCTTAACATTGTTCTGAAATGGTCCCGAAACCTTTTTTTTAATGGAAATATAAACGTAGAATTTCTTCTGTGGTACATGAATAATCCCAATAATGATAAAACTTAAATTTTTTTACAAAATATACACCTGGAACATACGTATTCAAAAATAAACTTTGTCTACAATGTAAGTAAGAAAATGAGCTACTGTCAATGGAAAATTTTTATTACAAATGTAATAACAGATGCTATTAGAGATGTAATTTAACTATAAAAGGTGCAAAACAGTGAATTGTACTCAATGATATATATATATTTTTTTTTTTTTTGCTCATTATTCGGATTATTCTTCAATAAAATTGTGCAGTTTGCAGGAACGAAAGAATTATTTGCCTCAGAATTTTCAAATTATAAAAATCAAAATCTAAACCAAAATTTGTTCAGATAAAATGGCCTATCCGAAACCTTAAGGTATTAAGTGCACGAAAAATAGGTCTTATGTCAGAAAAAATATTTAATTATACTTTCAAGAATTCCAATATTATTATTGACTTTATCGTTTACAGAAGGAAAGATTTTTCTTCATGAAAAAATTTAAAACACAAACAATTACTTATTTAAACAATCTTTTTTTCTTTTTTCTTTGATAAATGTTTAATTTTTCACATGAAAGTTTGTTGCGAAAAAATCATTGAAGCTTGTAGTATTATGCTCAAAATGTATTAAAACTTTGTTAATATTGAACTTCTGACTTTTCCGAAGGATACCATATGTCAGAAATAGGTAAAGTTAATTCAAATCTGCAAATAAAAGTATTTTTTAAATAATATATGCAATCGGGTAATGTGGGGCGTCGGTCATTTTAATGCTCAAATGTCGAAATGTTAAATATAATATGTTCATACAGTTCGAGCAAAAATTATCTGCATGTCTATTTTTGAGCGGTTGCTAAAGTTCCCTAATTTTTATAATAATTACATGAAATTTTTCTTTCTCACGAAAGGTAATAAAATTCTGCGTCTAATAAGCCAGAGTCAATTTTCGATGATTTCGAAAAATTAGAATAACTTGGAAATAATTAACATTTTTCAAAGTTCTTGCCTTCATTGTGAAGGTAAGATTCCATAGTTCATTGCTAAATTATTAAGATTTTTTAA
Organism: Andricus curvator; assembly: GCA_932195095.1. Lineage (NCBI taxonomy): Eukaryota > Metazoa > Arthropoda > Insecta > Hymenoptera > Cynipidae > Andricus > Andricus curvator. Next base: position 243,629 of record CAKNYM010049887.1, read on the forward strand.
ATATTTTTTTCCCTAGACTCTATCTTAGGGTCGAACTTGGTGCAAAAAAGTCACAATATATCAAATATAATAATTGTATTCACCAATCGATTAAAAGAATTGAAGACAATAATATTTTTAATAATATTACTAAAATTTATCAATATGTTATAAATAATGATTTTTTTAAATGTAAGATTTACACATTTTTCAAATTTTGCGACTTTTTGCACGAAGGTTGGCCCTAGCGCAGAATCTAAGGATAAATTTATAAAAATATCTTGAAAAATCATAAAAATATAGTAATACCTTTAAAATAAACCCAAGAACGATACAATTTTTTATTATTTGCAGCGTTATTCTAATTTTTTGAAAACATCGAAATTTTACTAGTTAGACGCATAATTTCATTACCTTTTGCGGTATTACGAGAAAAAAAATTTCACGTTAATATTGTAAAAATTAAGGGACTTCAGAAACAGCTCAAAAAATAGGCTTATAGATTGCTGACGAGCCTCAATTTTTTTGTTAAACTTAAAATGTATATATTTATATAGATGTCTGATTTTACTTAAATGGTGTGTTTGATTGTTATAAAATTATTTTTAATTTGCAAACAGATCAAATTAATATTGCGCGCAGTATTACCTTATAGGTTAGGTGAGTTGACACACGTGGACTTTTTTGAAAGACTTAATGATTAAGTATTTTAATTGGTATAGATTCAATTTTTCCTGTGAATAAAGCAAATATAAAATATTCTATCGATTGATATAAGTTATGTGCGCCGCATTTCTCGCTCCTCACCTACAATATGAACTCCTCCAAATTTGGAAAAGGATTTTTGAAATGCCAAAATCATCTTAACAAATCATTTTCCGAGAAAAGAAATTAAAAACTAATTAACAATAAAAATAATTTTTCTAGATTTTTTAATCATTTTCTTATTTTTCAATTTTGTTTGAAAATGAATAATAATATTGTATTTCGTGAAATTAGAATTAGATATTTTTCTCTGAGACCACTTTTTTCTTAAACAGAACACCTTCAATAATTTTTACAAAATGAAATAAAAAGCAGGAAGTATTTTCTTCCAAAAGGAAGAACATTGAGGAGCAGCGTTTAAAAATGCAGAAAGATGCATTCCTTATAGGCACCATAATTTAGATTATTTTGGATTTTAGTCCAAATTCTAATTATGAAAATGTAGCGTGGGTTTGTAAAAATGAAAAGCCCTCATAGAGGCTCCATCGAAGTATCACAAAATCGAACATTTCAATATGAAGAAAAAGAGATAAAATAAATCAACAAAATAATTTCGTCCCCTTGGGTTTAGTACATGAAATGTATATTTTCGTGGAAGATATATAATGCTATGTTTTCGATACAGTCGAAGCGTGCAACAAGAAAATATGGTCGAGGAAAAATCGGAAATTCCGACCACACACGGAAGGGACTTATGGTGTGCTTTAGGCAGGCGTAGACGTAGAGGAAGCAGAAAGGTCGTATCGATCACCTGGATAGAACAAGGGCGAGGGATGGGGTATGAGGGATGTTTAGGTAGAGGGTGGACGATAAATCAACGGATAGAAGAAAATAGAACAAGTTCGAGCAGACTGAAGATAGAATTCCTCCTGATACGTGAACGACTCTAAAAGACGGTTGCACGTGGATCATGACGAACGTGCAGATGCGAGTTCACGAAATCAGGGCAACACCAAAAACAAAAGATTTAATAGAAAATTTCGAGGAAAAAGACGATTCATATTTTTGTTTTGTTGAAATCACTCTTTTAATGAAAAGACTTAAATTTTCCAGTTTAAAATCGAGAATGATTTTAAGGTTGTCCTCTTTTCTGAAGTAGAATATCCTTCAATCAAAAGATTGGGGATGAAGACGATAAAATCAGAAAGTAAACAAAATCCCATAACAAAAGGCCATAAAAGCTATACTCGGCTTCATTTTCACAATTCTCAAATGACCTCGATTTGAAGTCGAGGAATGAGAGTAAGAGCACTTTTATTTTCCATTCGGTTCGAGAACGATTGGATTCCGTCGTTCTTTCCGTTTTCGGAAAGGAAGGAAATCTCTAAAAATTGCAAGAGGAAAGGATTCATTGTCGAAAGTGGAACGCTAGACTCTAGAGGGATACGAGCTCCGTTTACAGGTGGCTTAAATTTTCTTATCCGATCGGAGATGCAAAAAGAATTAAAGAAATTTTTTTCCTTTTGTTGTACATCTCAGGGAAGAATGGAGCCAATCGGATTAATTCTCCAAGGTTTTGACCTAATTTAATCCATTTTCCGGGGATTTGAAACTTCATAAGATTTTAAGAGCGCACCCACATTTTCAAGTCGTGATCCTTTTATTAGTATTTTATAAAAAGCTTTCGTTAACTTTTGAGGATTATTAGTTGATTAAGGAAAATATCAAATTTTTTTGCCCGTGTTAGAGAATTTTCAAGTGCGACTCCTAAAAGGGGAATGAAGAGCTCTTTACTCCTTTCCCATTGTATGCCGAAACCCACTTCCTTTGATAATTCTCTCCTCTTCTTTTTTTTCTCACGAATCCGGTAACATTTTCAGTCTTTTACATCGAGTTTTTTTCTTGTGTTTCAGAAATGGAAGTTAGGTCACCACGCTTCACGGGTTCAGGTTGGCTCGCCTTTCCTTCTTTAAGAGCAGCCTACAAGCATGTTCAACTGGAGCTCGAGTTTCGACCCGAAGCTTGGGATGGGGTGTTACTGCTGGCCGGTGAACGGGATGACCTCCAAGGCGACTTTATGGCCCTGATTCTTCATCATGGTTTTGTCGAGTTGAGGTATCATCAATTTCATCTCAATATCTAAGTTTTAGATACCATAAATGCCCATCAAAAAGCGATCTCCCTCTCCCTCTCCCTCACTCTCTCCCTCGCCCTCGGACCGCTCTCTACTTAACACCTACACAGCACACTCCCTTCCTATGGACCCATTACCCCTTCTCCACATCCCCTAAGGCTCTATTCATCTGTATTCCATACCCATCGCCTTTCTTTTGCCCTAGTCCTTTTCTCCCTTTCATGTAGGCCACCACCCTCCATTACCCTTTCAAATTTTCGGCCTTATAAACCCACAACCAAATAGCTTCTCACCCATACAGCCCCTCTAACATGTACCTCACGATCTTCTTCCCCTGCTATCCCGTATACATTCTCTTCTAACCTACTGCCTCTGATACATGCTCTTTGGCACCTTTCTCCTCGCCCATGTTATCTGATATACCCTTCGCCGATTCCATCCCTCTCCCACACCTACTATATTTTTCACCTCCTCTCTAGAACTTCTCTGGAATTAAACATTTTCTTTTCATGAAAAATAATTCTTGAATACTTCACAATGTTATTTGAAATGAAAATAATTGGTTTACATAAAGAGTCATAGTTTTTACTAGCAAATTATATAAACAATTGCCTTATAGTCGTATATTATTACATTCAACATTCTTTTTCACAAAATGTACCTCGCATCACTTTATGATGTTATCTGCCTGAAAAAGTGTATTCTATTGTTAAGGATCATTCATATACTACGTTACTTTTTTTTCTTTTGTTTGTATCGTTGTATCATTCATCATTTCACGGAAATTATATTCTCAGCTTTATTTAAACAGAAGAAAACGCGTAACAAAGTTTATAAATGATTCCTTATCAATTCTTATTGTTGAACAATTTCATTATGTGCATATGTTTTCACATAAAAAATTACCTTCTTAACAAAACCTGCAGCGATAAAATTGATGATGTTATCTAGCTGAAAAGGTTTATTCCAAGTCAACAATTCCAATTCTTAATAACTTATTACGTAAACTATAGTTTAATATTCATATTTTCGTGGCTGCAGTTTCAGGAATCAAATGTGTAATGGACTTCTTATTGTTGTTTATATAATTTTTAATAACAATTTGAATCATTGAATCAGAATAAATGTTTCCAGATTCAACATCACAAAGTAATTTGCAGAAGTTTTTTGCTAAAAATATCATTTTTTCTGCAAGAACGTCTGAATATAACGCAATTTACATAATTTGTTAATAACGATTAGAATTGTTGACTTTGAATAAACTTTTCAGCTCTATAACATAATCAAATCATTCAAAGCAAATTTATGTGGAAAATTTAATTTTTTGGTGTAAAAAATGACTTATAACACAATTGTTTATATGATTTATTAATAAGGTTGATAAATGTTTATGTATAACCATTTTTATAATCTCAAGTGACATTCTTATCCCGGATAAATAGATTTTGGTAGGGGATTGATCTAGGCAAACATCTGGGAAATCATATAGGAGTCCTCTCTCAGATAATATAGTAAAAGTATAGTGTATGAGACCACTGTTAAAAATGTTTGCAATTTTAATATACATTTAATATACATTTGTATATTAAATCTAATACCTAGGTATACTGAATCGCTATTAAGAGACTATGTTATTAAATTTCATATACCGCATATTGATCATTTATCAGAAAAGTCCGATATTTGCACTTTACAAAAATTAAAAACAATTCTGGCAGCAATTTTCAATTATAAATGATCAAAAAGAATATTTTCTCCTAGATGAATGTAAACTACACTGGTTTTTCAGAGACAAGTTCAATTAAACAAATAATTAAGAAACCTAACCTCCAAGCACCTGTACTCACGTTAAAATTCTAACATTCGCAGCGAATTTTAGGAATAATTCCACCCGTACGTTGCACTTTAATTGTAAGTAAGAATTTAGTCGACGAATGTAAGGTTATTGCTTTATTTTTTTAAATTTGACAAGATCTGAAGGTATCAAAGGACTTGTTGTTTTCACGCATTCTGTTTTACCGACTTTAATATACATGTATATTAATTTTACAACATGATGGTATATTAAAATTAATGTACGGTATGTGCAAATGACTTTACTCACATGTATATTAAATTTCGATCAGATTTTTTTAACAGTGACGATCCAATACTTAATGTATATTTGAGTGAAGTATATAGTGGATGTATAGCTCAAATATAACTAAAATATAACGACGTATAGTTGAAGTATAGTAAAAGTATTGTTAAAGCATATCTTATGAGTATAGCTGACGTATATCTGTGAAGTATAGCTCAAGTATGCCAGAAGTATAATGAAAGTATATGGCTATAGTAGGTATAGTTTAGCTATAGTTATAGCATAAAAAGATAATATGAAATAAGTAAAAGCGTTGTATTCTTGGTGATAACATTGGAGACCTGAAATCCATAAAATTAGAGATCCAGAATTCTTTATATTATTAAAAATATTACATTACATCTTTTATTTCAATAATAAGTTATTTACATTTTTTCATGCGATAATAATTCTATGCTTAGGAATCAAAGATTAACTGGAGCTCTTACCACCTACCCGCAATAAGAAATAATAATAAGAAGAATATAGGCTTTTCATATACATCTTTTTGTTTTGAGGATTTTGAATAAAGTTGAAAAACTGAGCGGTCGAATTTTAACTCCGAAGTAGATTTCATGAGGTAAATATGGCACGAATTTTGCCAAATCTTAAAGAATTTATTGACTGGCTTCTTTATTACACTCGCGAACAATATTTGTTGCACGTTTTTCTCGCGATATTATTAAAATAGCGAAATTTTTTAATTTAAGGACGATCTGTCATTCACGATGCATTATGTTTTATCCAGTTGCTAGAATATCTTTAAAAATAAATGAACACATATTGTATGCGATAATTTAGCCATGCTTGTGTATAGATGAAGTAGATCCTATCCTTCAGCTATTCTTAAGTATATATGAAGTATAGCATATACTTCATATATAATTTAGCTATATTTTGTCTATACTTCACCTATACTTCAGCTATACTTAAGCTATACTTTAGCCATACTATTTCAATATACTTGAAATATGCGATTGTCTCATCTATACAATACATGTTTTATACTTCTGAAAGTCAATGATTAATCAATCCCATACTTATGATTTTCACCCAGGATGGGAGAGTCCGGTGAAATCGGCCAATTAAACTTTTTTATTAATAAACTAGCCGGTATCGATGGAAATAGCAATAAGTCAAAAGGACCTAATCCGGATCCCGGATCACTGTTGTTTTTTCTTTACTTTATTTATATTTTATAAATATCATTTATAATATAAAATTTTAATTCTAATTAACATATAATTCATTTATTATTTTTTGTATACAAAATAAAGTTCAATGAGAAAACAGGGTGCTAATCTGGAATCCAGATTCTACTAACAACTCCAAACCAGTTATCTAAAGAATATTTATATTAGAGAGGGGAAAAAAGTTATTGACGTGAGTACCAAAAAAAAAGTATTCAAAACTGTATTCAAAAATGTATTTGGAATGGCTAGGGCTACCCGAATGTGACATATTGCAATGAAACTGTTATATAGGAAAATACGTGAAACTGTCAAACCAAAAATTACAGGTCACATAGTTTGAGAGTGAATTTATATGTCCTAATCATAACCAATATAATATTTTTTGTAAAAATTAGTCCATATTTCACAAAATGCACTTGTTTTCTATCAACCGAGAAATTTTTTTGCATTCAACAAAATCGTTGTGTCGACCGCCTTTAGTGGATTTCAGAAAACATTTTGGTTAAATAATTAAAAATTTTTTCAGTTCACCAAATTCGTTTGCTTCAATCAATCACAGTTTTTGGTTTAATTGTGTTGTTGATTTTAGAAAATATTTCATTGATTCAATAACATTTTTGGTTGGATCTACCAAATAATTTAAGAGAGCATTTTACTGGAATCAAGCAAAATATTTGGTTAATAACCATATTCTAGGGTTGATTCAACCAAAATTTTGAAAATGTCGCGAATGTTTTGTTTACTCTAAACTATGTTTTTGGTTTGAAAGAAGGTTGCGGTCCTCGGGTTATAGAAGAAGTTAACGATGACTGAAAAAGTTATGTGTATTTTTCATTTTTTCACATTTTATCACATTTTTCCCCATGTTAATCATATGAAAAACTTTAAGGGGTGTGTTCTAGTGTTAAATATTGACCTATCTGGCTGAAACTTAAGACACATTATTTTTTTATTCATTGGAATGAAACTTGCCCCTGGGAACAAAAGAATTTGAGTTCGATAGATAAAGGACACCCTCGCTTTAAAATTGACATTGTCTCTTGTATACCAGCTTTGAACTGAACAATTTCAAAATAGAAAACTTTAAAATATAAAATGTTGAAATTGAAAACCTTTGTTATTTAAAATTTCCAAATTTGCGATGTCTAAAATTTTAAATGTCCACATTCTATGACTTTAGAATTGGACCTTTTTTAAAAAGCGTCAAAAGATTTCTTTTTGGATTCTGGAAGTTTCGATGTTTCAAAATCTGTGAAATTATAAAAATCTTCACAACTATAGTGAACTCGAATTGGAAATAAAATACAATTATTCGAAATGCCGAAGACAAAAATTGCCTTAGTAGAATCTAAGTAAAAGAATTAATTATCACCTGTAATTATTGAGCATTTTATACGAACTAATAATAACTTGCTTGATTCAAACCATATTAATTAATCTTCCTATGCAAGAACCCTCAAGATAATTGAATATTCCTTAGTTACGCGTAACAAGTTTTTATGCATTTTAAGCTCGCGATCATCCACGAGTGCCATTAAAATGAGGAATATTCAAATTTGAGATGTCGGACTAGAGATAAAGCTCCTTTATTCTCTCCCTACGTGATATATATATTCTGAAGCCGACGTTGACTCGAGAGACTTGGAATATCGATTCTGATATTTTTTTCACTGACATTTGAGACCGAATTGCATTATTCTTGAAAGCTTATATTATTATGTAGAGGTGTCGCGTGCCTAAACGTCAGAAAGCCAGCCAAAAGCCTCTGATGCCCTCAATCCCCAGATTATCGATAATCGATAATTAATTCGAGGTGCTGATTTGTCCAAGTGCCTCTGTGGGTCTAAGATAGAACAGCTTTACTCCGGCAATATTGAATCACTCAATGCTGTTAAAGATTCTGAATAAAGTCATTCAAAATTTTCTAATTCCGAGGATTCAATTCATTCAATTAGGGGAGGGTGGCACATGTTGAATACTAGTACATACTGAATAATGCGAATTTCGCACAGTAGGAATGAGATTAATGAACTTTAATAAGTTTTTGCGCAAAACAATTTGATTGTATTTCTTGCAAAAATTTACTACAGTGTATTATTATGATTACTATAATGAACAAATTCGCATTATACAGTATGTACTCTTCAGTAAGTGATGAGTAAGTTACTTTTTGAAAGGAACTGGTTATCGTTATCGTTACCGTTTCTAAATGTAACTTTTTCTTAGTTACTTTTGGAGAAAAAAAGTAGCTATCATTGATTTTTTAGTAACTTTTGTATGTTAGTATTCTTGGTTTATTTTTAGCATCAATAATTATTATTTGAAAGCTTCGTCTTCAATCTGCCCCTTCTGGTGTAGTTCAATACGATTTCTTCCGTACTAAAGAATATTTCACACAAAAATCTGCACAGTGCCAGGGATTATATTTTTTCGGTAAAAATGTTTTATCCAAATAAATCAACTTTGTATAACAAAAATCAGTGAAGTACCTATTGATATATCTTCAAAATCGCTTGAAATCTCCTTGAACTCCATGAAAATCCTTTTGAATCTCTTGAAATATGTTAAAATCCATAGAAATCCCTTAAATTTCTTTAAAATAGTTAGAAATCTGTAAAAATCATTTGAAGTCACTCGAAAATTAATTTAATTCATTTTATTCTCTAAATTACTCCAGAAATCCTTTGAAATCTCTTGAAGTGTGTAAAATCCCCTGAAATATTTTGAATGCTTCGAGGTCCAATAAATCTTTTAACTCTTGTGAAATTCCTTCAAATTTTTGGAAATCGTAAAAAATTCTTTGATATCCCGTAGACTTTTTTAATTTCATTAAGTTCTGGGAATCTTAAATAATTTAAAATTTTTTAAATCCTTTGGAATTTTCGTAATTCCATCATATCCCTTGAAGTTATTAAAATTCTTAGAAAACTCCTTCGAATCAATTTTAATTTATACTCTGAAGTTCTCTAGAAATTAGTTGAAATACCTTCAAATCCCTTTAAATATGTTAAAATCCCTTGCAATCGTTGAAAATTGTATACAACTATTAAAATGAGTAGAAGTCATTTGAAATCACTTAAGATATTTGTAATTGTTAGAAATTCCTTTGAAATTTCATTATCCAGAACTTATTTGCCTTGAAATCTTGAAATTATTAAAATTTGTAGAAATTCCTTCATATAAAACTTAATTTATTTCCTAAAGTTCTTCAGAAATCTGCTGACATCCCTTGAGATTTGTAGAATCTCCTAAAACTTTTTAAATACTTGGAGGTCCTACAAAATCCTTCAATTTTTGTGAAATTATTTGAAATGCCTTAAAATCTTTGGGAACGTTACTAAATTCTTTTAAATCCCTTAAAATCTTCGGAATCCGTAAAAATCCATTAAAATAAGTAAAAACCATTTGAAATCATTCGAATATAAATTAAAATTATCTTTAATAATAGATTTAATGCTTTCACGATGATTCATTTTAATAAATTTAAATCTTTTTCGGGTTTCAATCGTGTGCGAAACTACGAATCTTGCCGACGTTTCATGAACATTGCAGTTCACTTCTTCAGGGCTGACCTGAAACTGAAGTTTCAGGTTATGTTGTTCTTATATATGTATTCGCTACGATGCCTGTGATTAACCAGAGCGCCCCATGGTAAGGACTGGTCGAACTTGATTGGCCAATCAAGTTAAAAAAAACCCGGGAGGACGGAAAGCCAAATCGGATTGGTATTATATCCATTGTCCCTATTGATGTTATTAGGGTGTTTTAAGATTTCCATTGCTTCTCTATATATGTTTCCTTGGAAGAATATTGTACGTTTTTGCGACGACGTTTGGTTTGCCAAATA
>CAKNYM010049888.1:2609-18120 GCA_932195095.1 Andricus curvator
TTATATACAAGTCAATTTTTACTAGGAATCTGTATTATCATCGGAGAAGGTAACGATCAATCAAAAGAGAAATCTTTTCACACACACTGTGAGAATGAAAATCTACAATATCAATCAAATTTATATCCTCTAATACAGAAAATCTTTAACTTCATCTCACACTAGATGGACCTATAAAATAAAAAAGTTTTAAATTAAATTTATTCAGAAAGGAGAAGATCTTTTTTCTGAATACGTTTAATATAGAGAATTTTTTGAGATAGTCATTTTATAATTTATCAATTTTCTTGAATATTTTTTCCAAAATTTCAAGCAATTTTCAAGACTTTTAAACAGTTTCGATTGATTTCAAAATATTTGAACTATTTTAGGACATTTGAAAATATTCCAAGCATATTTTAATAGATTTCAATAATTTGAACCGATTCCAAAGAATTTTAAAGCTGTTAGGTTTTTTTTTTTTAATTCAAAGGAACTCTCACGTACTTTAAGAACCTTCTAGGGATTTAAAAATATTTCAAGGGATTTGAAATATTTTAGGGTATTTTTTTAAATTCCAAGGAATTTTCAAATTATTTCAAAAATTTCAGAAAATGTCAAAGGATTTGAAATATTTTAGGGTACTTTTTAAAATTCCAAGGAATTTTCCAGAGCTTCAGAAAATTTCAAGGAATTTCAAAAGGTTTTGAACTATCTTAGAGTAATTTAAATGATTCCAAGAAATTTTAAGAGCTTTCAAAAGTTCAAAGGGATTTGAAATATTCTAAGAAATTTTAAAAGATTCCAAGGAATTTTCAAATGATTCCAAAAGTTTAAAAAAATGTCAAAGGATTTGAAATATTTTAAGGTATTTTTTGAAATTCCAAGGAATTTTCAAGAGCTATGAAAAATGTCAAGGGATTTTAAAAAATTTTGAAATATTTTTGGTTTTTTTTTAAAGATTCCAAGGAATTTTCACAAGCTTCAAAAAGCTTCAAAAATTTCAAAGGACTTGAAATATTTTAGGGTATTTTTTTAAATTCCAAGGAATCTTCAAGAGCTTCAGAAAATTTCAAAAGGTTTTGAACTATCTTAGAGCAATTTCAATGATTCCAAGAAATTTTTAAGAGCTTTCAAAAGTTTGAAGGGATTTGAAATATTCTCAGGAATTTTTAAAGATTCCAAGGAATTTTCAAATGATTCCAAAAGTTTCAAAAAATGTCAAAGGATTTGAAATATTTCAACGTATTTTTTGAAATTCCAAGGAATTTTCAAGAGCTACAAAAAATGTAAAGGGATTTTCAAAGATTTTTAAATATTTTAGGTTATTTTAAAAGATTTCAAGGAATTTTCACAAGCTTCAAAAAGCTTAAAAAATTATTCCGAAAATTTCAAAGGACTTGAAATATTTTTGGGTATTTTTGAAAATTCGAAGGAATTTCAAAAGGTTTTGAACTATCTTAGAGTAATTTAAATGATTCCAAGAAATTTTTAAGAGCTTTTAAAAGTTTGAAGGGATTTGAAATATTCTAAGGAATTTGAAAAGATTCCAAGGAATTTTCAAATGTTTCCAAAAATTAAAAAAAATTTTCAAAGGATTTGAAATATTTTAAGATATTTTTTGAAATTCCAAGGAATTTTCACGAGCTACAAAAATTGTCAAGGGATATTAAAAGATTTTGAAATATTTGAGATTTTTTTAAAAGATTCCAAGGAATTTTCACAACCTTCAAAAAGTTTTATGGGATTTCAAAAGATTTTAAACGGTTTTAAATATATTATGCTATTTTTCAAAATTCAAAGGAATTTAACGAGCTTTAAAAAGTTTCTAGGGATTTCAAAAGATTTTCAAATATTATTGGGTATTTGAGATGATTCGAAGGAATTTTTAAGAACTTTACAAATTTTAAAGGTATTCGAAATAGTTTAGGAAATTTTAAAAGATTCCAAGAAATTCTCAACTAATTTCAAAAATTTTAAAGGATTTGAAGTATTTTAAGGTATTTTTTAAAGTTCCAAGGAATTTTCAAGAGCTTCAAAAAATGTCAAGGGACTTAAAAATATTTTGAAATATTTTAGTTTTTTTAAAAGATTCTAAGGAGTTTTCACAAGCTTTAAAAAGTTTCATGGAATTTTAACAGATTTTAAAGGATTTTAAATATTTTAGGTTATTTTTAAAATTTTAAAGGAATTTTCAGGACCTTTAAAAAGTTTTATGAGATTTGAAATATTTTCAGGGAATTTCAAAAGATTTAAAAGAATTTTAAATTCATTTCAATAATTTGAAGGGATTTTTAAGGACTTGAAATATTTTAGGGTATTTTGAAATACTCCAAGACATTTTTAATAGATTTCAATAATTTCAAGTGATTCTAAAGGATTTTAAAGATTTTAAGGTATTTTTGAAAATTTCAAGACATTTTCAAGAGATTTAAAGAGTTTTAAGCGTTTTCAAAAAATTTGAAATATTTCTGGTTATTTTTTTTAATTCAAGGAATTTTTAAGAACTTTGAACATTTGCATAGGATTTTAAAAGATTTTGAAATATTTCGGGGTAATTCAAAAGATTCCAAGGAATTTTTTATTGATATCAATCTTTTGAAGGGATTTCAAAGGATGTGAAATATTTTAGGATATTTAAAAATATTTCGAGGTATTTTCAAGAGTTTCAAAAAGTTTGAAGGGATTTCAAATATTTTTCGGAATTTTTGAAAGATTCCAAGCAATTTTGAATTGTTTTAAATATTTTAGGTTATTTTGAAAGATTCAACGAAATTTTTAATAGATTTGAGTAATTTGAAGTGATTCAAAAAGATGTAAAAGATTTTAGGGAATTTTTAAAACTTTCAAGGAATTTTCAAGTTTTTTACAATGTTTCAAGGTGTTGCAAAAGACTTCAAGGGATTGTAAAATATTTCATGGGACTTGAAATATTTTGAGTTATTTTAAAAGATTTAGAGGCATTTTCAAAAGATTACAAATTTTCGATGAATTTTCAAGCATTTTAAGGGCTTTAAAAAATGTTCATGTGGTTTTAATGAATTTCGTAGAATTTTATTCCGGGAGATAAGAAATGATTTTACAGAACTTACAAGGTTTTGAAGTATTCGATAAGATTCCCAGGAATTTTTTAGATTTCTGAGGATTTCAATTATTTTGAGGGATTTTAAAGGCTCTCAAGTTATTTTAATAAATTTTCCAGGATTTCAGGAAATATCACTAGATTTTATGGAATGTCGCCAGATTTTATGATAATTGAATGGATCTTCAAGAATTTATTCACAATGAGTGAGGGATTTCTTAGGATATCACAAATTTGAAGAGATTTTCAAATATTTTTTGCAATTTATTCGTATTCATTTGGAATTCACTTTGAACTCCTTTAAATTCTTTTGAATTCTAAATACACTCTATTCAATGCATAGCATTTTTTTTTAATTCATCCTAAAGTTTTTTGAACACACCTTGGATTGTTGGACATTTTATCAAATTCTTTTGAATTTCCTTTAATTTTTTTAATATAAATTTAAACTTACTGAATTCAATGAATTTTTAAATATTTTTTAATTATTTTAAATACATTTGAATGTTTATGAATTTCATTGAGATCTTCTCGTTTCACTTACATTTATCGAAATTAACTCCTGGATTCGATAAAATTCGCCCTGAATTCCTGTAAATTTAATTGAAATCTGCACTTTTTGGGTTATGAATTAGTCACTTTTGGTCACTTTTTCTGTTTAGTTGGGTCACTTTTTCACTTTTTGAGATTTCGGAGTCCATCCGTCCGTCGTACTTTTTTCCTGAAAGGGAAAGTAAAGGAGGCTCCCAGCCGACTTTACCCCATACCTCACCCAAATTTACCCCGCACACTACCGAAATTTACCCCATAACCTAGTCGACTATATCCTGTATCCTAGCCGAGTTTACCCCGCACCTTAACCGATTATACCCTGTAGCTTAGCAGACTTTAAACTGTGTCCTAGCCGACATTACCCCTTTCCACACACAAATTTACCTCGTGCCCTAGCCGACTGTACCCTGTACTCTAGCCGAATTTACCCCATACCCTACACAAATTTATTCCGTACTCTAGCTGACTTACCCTGTACTCTGGCCGACTTTACGCCGTTCACCCAAATTTACCCCGTGCTCTAGCCGACTTTATCCCATTATCTACCTAAATTTACCCACTTTCCTAGCCCACTTTACCCTGTTCTCAACCTCAATTTACCCCGTACTCTAGCCGAATATACCCTGAGCCTTAGCCGACTTTACCCCGTTATCAACCTAAATTTACCCCGTACTCTAGCCGCCTATACCCTGTAGCATAGCCGACTATAGCCTGTATCCGAGCCGACTTTGCCCCGTATCCTAACTGACTATAGCATGTAGCCCAGCCGATTATACCCTATACCTCAGCCGACTTTACCCCGTTATTTACCCAAATATACCCTGTTATCTACCCAAATTTACCCCGTACTCTGGCTGACTATATTCTGTACACTAGCCGACTATATCCTGTATCCTAGCCGACTTTGCCCCATACCCTACTCAAATTTTAGCTCGTACTCTAGCTGACTTTACCCCTCGCTATACCCTGTATCCTATCCGACTTTACCCCGTTATCTACCCAAGTTTACCCCGTTATCTACCCAAGTTGACACGTAATCTATTTGATTACACCCTGTACCTCAGTCGACTTTACCCCGTTATTCACCCAAATTTACCCTGTTATCTACCCAAATTTACCCCGTACTCTGTCTGACTATATTCTGTACTCTTGCCGACTATAGCCTGTAGCCTAGCCGCCTATATCCTGTATTCTAGCCGACTTTACCCCATACCCTACCAAAATTTTAGCTCGTACTCTAGCTAACTATACTCTTCGCTATATCCTGTATCCTAGCCGACTTTACCCCCTTATATATCCAAGTTTACCCCGTTATATACCCAAGTTTACCCCGTAATCTATTTGATTATACCCTGTACCTCAGCCGACTTTACCCCGTTATTTATTCAAATTTACCCTGTTATTCACCCAAATTTACCCCGTACTCTGGCTGACTATATTCTGTACTCTAGCCGACTATAGCCTGTAGCCTAGCCGGCTATATCCTGTATCCTAGCCGACTTTACCCCATACCCTACCCAAATTTTAGCTCGTAGTCCAGCTGATTTTACCCCGTACCACACCCAAATTTACATTGTACTATAGCCGAATTTACCCTGTTATCTACCCGAGTTTACCCCATACCCTACTCAAATTTTACCCGTACTCTACCTGATTATACACTGTACTCTGGCCAACTTTACCCCCTTATTTACCCAAATTCACCCCGTACTCTAGCCGACTATACCCCGTTATTTTCCCAAATTTACCCAGTTCCCTAATCCACTTAACCCTGTTGTCAACATCAATTTACCCCGTACTCTAGCCGACCATACCCTGTACCCTAGGCGACTTCATCCCGTTGTGTACCCAAATTTACCCCGTTATCTAACCAAGTTTACCCCGTTATCTACAAAAGTTCACCCCGTAATTTAGTTGATTATACCCTGTACCTTGTCGAATCTACGCCGTACCCTACTATTTACCCCGTCCTACAGCTGACTATACCCCGTACCCTGACCGACTTTACCCCGTACCCTAGCCGACTTTACCCCGTACCCTATCCAAATTTGCCCCGTACTCTAGATGACTAAACCCTGTACCCTGGCCGACTTAACCCCGTACCTTAGCGGACTCTACCCTGTTCTCTAGCCGATTTTACCCCGTTATCTATCCAAGTTTACCCCGTAATGTAGTTGATTATACCCTGTACCTTGTCGACTTCACCCCGTACCCTACCCAAATTTACCCCGTACTATAGAAGAATTTACCCTGTTATCTACCCGAGTTTACCCCGTACCCTACTCAAATTTATCCCGTACTCCACCTGATTATACCCTGTATTCTGGCCGACTTTTCCCCCTTATTTACCCAAATTCACCCCGTACTCTAGGCGACTATACCCCGTTATTTCCCCAAATTTACCCCGTTCCCTATCCCACTTTACCCTGTTATCAACGTCAATTTACCCCGTACTATACCCTGTACCCTAGGCGACTTTACCCTGTTATCAACTTAAATTTACCCCGTTCTCTAGCAGAATTTACCCCGTTATCTACAAAAGTACACCCCGTAATCTAGTTAATTATACCCCGTACCTTGTCAACTTTACACCGTACTCTAGGCGAACTTACCTTGTCATCTACCCGATTTTACCCCGTAACCTACTCAAATTTATCCCGTACTCTAGCTAATTCTACCCTGTACCCAGGCCGACTTTACCCCGTTATTTACCAAAATTTACCCCGTACTGTAGTCGAATATGTCCCGTTATCTACCCAAGTTTACCCCGTTATCTACGCAAGTACCCAAATTTGCCCTGTACCCTGGACGACTTAACCCCGCACATTAGCCGATTATATCCTGTTCCCTAGCCGACTTTAACCCCATATCAACCCATATTTACCCCGTACCCCAGCCGACTATACCCTGTTCCCTAGCCAACTGTACCCTGTACCCTAGAGGGATGGGAAGAAGGGGAAGTGAGGAGAGCGGGCAGAATAATTGCTGAAGGTGAAGAGTAAGAGTGGGCCTGATAAGGGGGACATTTGAACGATTTGATTAATGTCTGAAAAGCCTATGTAACCCTTTTTTGTAGGTGCATGGTGCCTACTTTCACAAATTTTTTAAAGAAAATTAGGCCGTAGCAGTCATGAGCTTAATAAATTTAAATTCGATAAATTCATAAGTTCATAAGTTCAAACTTGTTTTTGCTATTCAAATAATAATGGTTAGCAAAAATAAAAGAATAATCAGCGAAAAATCAAAGAAAAGAGAGGGAATTTTAAAAATGAAGTTTTGGGCCTCCCAGTTCTTTCACATCTTCGTTTTATTAAACGATTGTATCTAAATAACCTCAATTGGATCATCACTCCAAGAAATAATTACGTAAGAATTAGCAATTTAGTTGCGCAACCGAATTAAAAAAAAAATTGCCCAAATAGTATTATCTTTAATAAACAATACGATAAAATTGTATTTGTTTTGTTTCGCAATTTTCTTCGTATATGGCATAAATTTGCGGAGGATAGATCAACAAAGTTGAAGTACAACTGTGCTTGTGCAAATTTGTCAAGAGCAGTGAAAAGCGTGAGGAGACATTCGTGATCGGAAAGAGGAGTGTTTATTTTCAGAGAAAGAGTCGCAATGTTCGTTTTGCTTTGAAGATTCTTGGACGGGTACTCGTATGTCCTTTTAAGGACTTTCTCCTCAGGTGACTTTAAGGTCGCGAACCTCTGGTACACACGCACTCTTCGCAAAATAAGGTTAAGTTTGTATGTGGTAATCGCTTTTTTTTCTCTCGAGACGCTCTCAGAATAACTTCCTTAAATTGTAATCTGAAATTCAATTGAATTCATTTAAATAAAGAAAGTTTCAGTTTTAATTCGTAATATTCAAATATCTTCAATTTGGGCCTTTTGATTTTTGGCCTTACTACTTGAGACTTGGTTTTGGGAATTTTTTTGGTCAGGGAAAGTCAGGGAAAAGTCAGGGATTTTTAATTAAATCAGGGAATTCTTTTGAGTGTGCGTGAATTTGTTTTGATATTTGGGATATTAAATTGAAAATCGATGTTTTTTAATTTTTAACGGTAAATTAATACGCATATTAATTAAACCTTTTTTTATCATTTCCAATAATTAAAGGAAAATATATTTTATTTAAAATCTTAATGTGATAAATGAAGGGTGGCAGTACAGAAAATAGATAATTAAAAAATGAGAATTTTTGAAAACAGCGAACAAGACTTCTTTAAAATCGAAATCAACATTTAAAGATAAAAGAAACATCCACTTCCGAGCGGAAGTAGTGCTGAATTAAGCCTAAAAAAGTTTAATAAAAAAAATCCGAGTTTGGATAGGGATTAAAAATTGACTTTTTTAAAATTTTTTACAAAAATAAAATCCCCTCGACCCCTTAATTCCCCTCTTTATCCCTACTTCCCTTCCCCACACTTAAACGCTCGCTTCCCATCCGTTCCGTTACTTCTTTCTCATCTACTTCCCGCTCTCCTCGCTTCCCCTCGGCCCCTTATTCACCACCATTTCCCCTACTTCCCCTAACCTCATTTTCCACATTTTCCCTCCACTTATTTCCTCTACTCCCCCTACCGTTGTGAGTTGTGAGTTAGGAGTTGCGAGTTGTGCGTTGTAACTTGTGAGTTATAAGTTAGGAGTTAGAAGTTGTGAGTTAGTAGTTGTGAGTTATGATTTTTCAGTTAGGAGTTGTGAGTTAGGAGTTGTGAGTAATGAGTCAGGAGTTGTGAGTTAGGAGTTGTGAGCTAGGAGTTGTGAGCTAGGAGTTGTGAAATATGAGTTGTTAGTTAGAAGTTGTGAATTAGAAGTTGTCGATTAGGAGTTGTGAGTAATAAGTTAGGAGTTTTGAGTTAGGGGTTGTGAGTTAGAAGTTGTCAGTTAGTAGTTCTGAGTAATGAGTTAGGAGTTGTGAGCTAGGAGTTGTGGGCTAGGGGTTGTGAGGAATGAGTTATGACTGTGAGTTAGAAGTTGTGAATTAGTAGTTGTGAGTTAGGATTTGTGAGTTAGAAGTTGTCAGCTAGGAGTTCTGAGTAATGAGTTAGGAGTTGTGAGCTAGGAGTTGTGAGTTAGAAGTTGTGAAATATGAGTTGTGAGTTAGGAGTTGTGAGTTAGGAGTAATGAGTTAAGAGTTGTGAGTTGGGAGTTGTGAGCTAGGGGTTGTGAGCTAGAAGTTGTGAAATATGAGTTGTGAGTCAGAAGTTGTGGATTAGGAGTTGTGAGTAATGAGTTAGGAGTTGTGAGTTGTGAGTGAGAAGTTGTCAGTTAGTAGTTGTGAGTTAGGATTTGTGAGTTAGAAGTTGTCAGTTAGGAGTTGTGAGTAATGAGTTAGGAGTTCTGAGTTAGGAGTTGTGAGCTAGGAGTTGTGAGCTAGAAGTTGTGAAATATGAGTTGTGAATTAGGAGTTGTGAGTTAGAAGTTGTGATTAAGGAGTTAGGATTTGTGAGTTAGGAGTAAGAAGCGAGGAGTTGTAAGTTAGGAGTTATGAGTTTTAAGTTAGGAGTAGTAAGTTATGAGTTGCAAATTACGAGTTAGGAGTCGAAATAGAATTAAAAAAAATGTAATCGCAGAGTTTTTGAAAAATCGTAAATGTTATTTTTGTTTCTTAATCTCCACAATATGCCTAATTTTGACCATTTTTACAGATTTTTTATTTGTGTTTATATAGGAGAAATTAAATTTTTTATGCAGAACTGAAAATGAAAAAAAAAAATTTGAGAAGCTCTAGAAATTATAAATAATTTTTTTCAGCATAGAGAAACTTTCTTATGTTCAAAATCTACTTCCAAAAAAATCAAGAAGAATAGATCGTTAAAAATGATGAAATAATTTAAAAAATTCAATAACTTGTCATTTTTGACGATCTGATATTCTCAATTTTTTTAGAAGTAGATTTCGAACATAGGGAAGTTTTCTGATGCTGAAAAAAATTATTTATAATTTTTAGAGCTTCTAGATTTTTTTTTCGTTTTCAGGTCTCCACGAAAAATTAAATTTCTCCTATGTAAACTCAAATAAAAAATCTTATAAAATTGCAAAAATTAGGCATGTTATACAGATTTAAGAACAAAAATAACATTCACGATTTTTTCAAAACTGCGATTAAAATTTTTTTTTATTCCATTCCGACTCCGACCAACACCAATTTATTTATTGTAAACAAAAAAAATCTGCTATAAAAGATTAATTAAAAAAAACTTGAATTTTCAACAAAATAATTGAATTCTCCACCTAAACAGATAAATTCTCAACAAAAAAAGGTGATATTTGATATTTCAACCCAAAAAAATGAAATTTCATAAAAAAAAATTAATTTTAAAACCAAGAAGACGACATTTGAACAAATAAAGATCTTTCAGTCATGAAAGAAAAACAAGGTTTATCTAAATTGTCCTTCAAGCCAAAAGCTGAATTTTTTGTACAAAAATTGAATTTTCAACCAGAAAAATATGAATTTTCAGAAAAGAAATTAATTTAAAAAAAAATTAAATTTGCAATCAATGAGGCAAACTTCATTAAAAAAAATCAACAAAGTAGTTCAACCTTTACTCGCGAAGTTGAATTTTCAATTTAAAAATATCAATTTTCAACCAAATAGATCAACTTTCATGCAAAGAGATGAATTTTAAACAAAACTAGAGCCTCATTCGCGCGCTCCGCGCGCGACCAATTCGTTTACATTCATTTATTTTATTTGGAAATGAATTTCAATAAAATACCATAAAATTGATTTTTACTTCAATAATTTTGATTTATACATGGCTTCGCATGGATACCCTCTCACGATGCAGAATAAATAATTCTGTAAAAAATGGAGCATATACGTTGAAAAATAGCCAGACTCTAAATTTTTCAATCGAAATTGTTTAAATAATTAATAATTCCTGTACATTTACAAAACATAGTGAAAACTCATCGGAAAGACAATCCTAGTTGATTCCGCAAATAAATTGTTCTGAATGTGTTTATGAAAATTGTTTAAATAATTAATAATTATTGTAAATTTTCAAAGTATCATAAGAAAGAGCTATTTGAAAAAACATTCTTTATTGATTTCGTAAACAAATTGAGCCTATTCTTAAAAAAAGCCAAACTCTTGATTTGTTGATCAAAATTGTTTAAATAATTATTCATTCTTAGAAATTTGCAGAGCATTCTAGCAAAAAGTAATTGGAAAGCTATTCTTACTTAATTCTATAAAAAATGGAGCCTGTTCGTGAAAAAATAGCCAAACTCTCAGTTTTTTAATTAAAATTGTTTAAATAATTGAAAATTTTTGTAAATTTACAAAGCAAAATATAAAACAGTCATCGGAGAGATATTCTTAGTTGAATTCGTAAACAAAGTGAGCCTATTTGTTGAAAAACAGACAAACTCTGAATATGTTTATGAAAATTGTTAAAATAATTAACAATTATTGTAAATTTGCAAAGTAACATAGGAAAGACTTATTTTTAATACATTCTTTTCGGTTCTGTAAACAAATTGAGCCAATTCGTTAAAAATAATGATATTACTATTAATAATTCTTGTAAATTTACAAAGCAGCATATAAAATAGTCATCGAAAAGACATTCCTAGTTGATTCCGTAAACAAATTCTGCCGATTCCTAAAAAAATAGACAAACTCTGAATATGTTTAGGAAAATTTTTAAAATAATTAATAATTATTGTATATTTTCCAAGTATCGTAGAAAAGATTTATTGGGAATACATTCTTTCTTTATTCCCTAAACTAATTGATCCAATTCGTTGAAAAATGACCGGGCTCTTAATTTGTTTATGAAAATTGTTTAAATAATTCATAATTTTTGAAAATTTGCAAATCATCATACAAAAAAGTAATTGGAAAGACATTCTCAGCTAATTGTGTAAACAAATTTAGCATATTTGTTAAAAAATAGCCAAACTTTAAATTTCTGTATCAAAATTGTTTAAATTATTATTAATTCTTGTAAATTTACAAAGCAACATAGAAAAATGTCATCGGAAAGACATTCTTAGTTGATTCCGTAAACAAATTGAGCTTATTCGTTTATAGAAATTGTTAAAAAAATTAATCGTTCTTGTGAAATTACATAAGCAACATAGAAAATAGTCATCAGAAAGACTTTTCTTAACATCATAGAAAAAAGTAATCTGAAAGATATTCTTACTTAATTCTGTACAAAATTGAGCCTATTCGTTGAGAAATAGCCAAACTCTTAAATTTTCAATCAAAATTGTTTAAATAATTAATAATTCTTGTAAATTTATGAAGCAACATAGAAAAGAGTTATCGGAAAGATATTCTCAGTTGACTCCGTAAAAAAATTGTGCCTATTCCTTAAAAAATACCCAAACCCTAAATATGTTTATGAAGACTGTTTACATAATTAATAATTATTGTAAATTTGCAAAGCTTCATAGAACAGAGTCATCGGAAGGATATTCTTAGTGAATATTGTAACAGAAATTTAGCCTATTCGTTGAAAAATAGCCAAACTCTGAAGTTGTTTATGCAAATTGTTTGAATTATTAATAATTATTATAAATTTACGAAGCAACATAGAAAAGTGTCATCAGAAAGAAATTCGTAGTTGACTTTGTAAACAAACTGTACCTATTCCTTGAAAAATAGCCAAACTCTAAATATGTTTATGAAAATTGTTAAAATAATTAATAATTATTATATATTTGCAAGCTATCGTAGAAACGAATTATTGGAAATACATTCTTTCTTGATACGCTGAACTAATTTATCCTATTCGTTGAAAAAAGGCCAAGGTCCTTCTGAAAAGTTAAACAAAAATGTAAATTTGGTTTTTAAATAAAAAATTAACGAAATTTATCATAAAAAATCCAAACACAATAAAAAAATAAATGGTACTCCCAATTTCGAAAGTTTCAAACATTTTGAAATATAAATCAACTATGACAAAAGCGTTAAATCGAAAATGAATCTTTCAAAATACGAATAAAATATTAAAAATGTTAATTAAAAGCCTTCTTTTTAAAAAATGCGTGAAAGGAATCGATATATACCGAAGTATAAATGCATATACTTCCACTAAGCTTCTTATGAAAACAAACATCTCGAGTTCAAATAAACACATCGCCTATGGTCGATGAGAGCGTCTTATGGTTAACTAAGTAACGGTAACGGTAACTAAACAACGAATACCAACTTTCAAAGATAGGAAAGTGATTTCTTAACAAAGTGGTTCAACCAAAATTTGTAAACAAAATAGTTGAATTATCAAGCAAAGAAGATTAATTATTTTCAACCAAACAGTTGCATTTTTATCCAAGAACGGTATAATTTCTACTAAACTGGATGAATTTTTAAATTGAAAGATGAATTAAAAAAAATGGTTGAATTTTCATTCAAAAAAGAATTCAGTTAAGTTTTCAACACTAATATGTGAATTTTAAGTGAAAAGTTAATTTTCTACGAAATTAGTTGAACTTTCAACCCAAAAATACAAATTTAAAAAAAACCAGTTACATTTTTATCCAAGAAAGATGCAATTTCGACTAAAATATATGAATTCTTAAATTACAAAGACAATTTTTCAAAAACTTGTTGCATTTCCATCCAAAAAAGATTTTAGTTGAATTTTCAACACTAAGATATGAATATTAAACAAAAAGTAAATTTTCGACGAAAATATTTGAATTTTTAACCCTCAAAGACGAATTTAGAACAAAAAAGGATGACGTTTTAACGAAATTGTTGAATTTTCAAATAAATATTAAAATTTATAACTTGAAAGATAATCTCCAAAACGAAGGAACTGCTAAAAAAATATATATGAACACAAGGCAAATATATATATATATATACCATTAAACCATTTCCCTTTCAGGGTAGGCGTGACACTACCCGATTCGGGTAGTGTTTCTAGGTTTTTCTTGTAGTTATAAATAACTACAAGTGTGGGCTCACCACACCCACGATGTGCCAACAGCACTCATGTCAGTATTCTTGAATGGTAACCCATCCAAGTACTAACCGCGTCCAACGCTGCTTAACTTCAGTGATCTGACGAGAACTGGGTTTTTCAGCGTGGTATGGCCGTTGGCCATAAATTACCAATAATAATATATTATTCAATATTCAACTACCAGAATATTAAACTCGTAAAATTTTTAACCTAGAATCTTTTATAAACGGAATAAAACAATTTCATATTCATTCTTTTTGACAATTATTTATAGTTATAGAAATTCACTGACTTACAAGATTTTGTTTGTTATTCCCTGACTTTTCCCTAACCAATAAAATTCTCTGACTTTTTTTGAAAATTTTTGTTGGCTTGGTTCGTTTTTCACTCACCAGGTTTCTTTGATGCGTACAGTTAAATTTATGTTAAATTTCTGTGCAATTACTGCGAGTTATTTGTTTCATTTGCGAATTTCCAAAAATTACGTAAATGACTGAAAGACCCCCCCCCCCCCTCCCTACGTAACGAATCGTATCAAAAATCACTGAAAATAGCTTCACGTAATATCTGAACTCTCCCTGACAATAAAATTGCTCTGAAAGAATGGGATTGAAAAATTTGAACACTCATCATTGACTAGCTTAGTTGGTTAAAGCATCAGACCGGAAATCTGAAAGACCTGGAGTTCGAATCCCAGTGGAGATAGAGAGATTTTTTTCACAACTTATAAAATTAATAATCAATATTAAAAAAATATTGATCTTAGACTAGGTAGATAAAAAACATTAACATCATATTATTTACTATATTTCGCTGGTCAAAAACCATAACATCAATCAATAAAATCACTCTAATGTTGGAATGATTAAAAATTAATCTTGCAAGTACATTGAATGATGTCGACATTTAACTTGTAGGAGTTGTGAAGAAAATCTTCTCGTCTCTCCGTAGCTTAGTTGGTTAGAGCATCAGACCGGAGGAAATCTGAATGACCTGGAGTTCGAATCCCAGCGGAGCTAGAGAGAATTTTTTCACAACTTCTAAAATTAATAATCAATATTCAAAAAATATTGATCTTAGGCCATGTAGACAAAAAACATTAACATCATATTATTTACTATATTTCGGTGGTCAAAAACCATAACATCAATTAATAAAATCACTCTCATGTTGGAATGATTAAAAATTAATCTTGCAAGTACATTGAATGGCGTCGACATTCAACTTGTAAGAGTTGTGAAGAAAATCTTCTCGTCTCTCCGTAGCTTAGTTGGTTAGAGCATCAGACCTGAGGAAATCTGAAAGAGCTGGAGTTTGAATCCCAGCGGAGCTAGAGAGATTCTTTTCACAACTTATAAAATTAATAGTCAATATTAAAAAAATATTGATCTTAGACTTGGTAGACAAAAAGCATTAACATCATATTATTTACTATATTTCGCTGGTCAAAAACCATAACAATAATTAATAAAATAGCTCTCATGTTGGAATGATTAAAAATTGATCTTGCAAGTACATTGAATGACGTCGACATTCAACTTGTAGGAGTTGTGAAGAAAATATTCTCCTCTCTCCGTAGCTTAGTTGGTTAGAGCATCAGACAGGAGAAAATCTGAATGACCTGGAGTTCGAATCCCAGCGGAGCTAGAGAGATTTTTTTCACAACTTATAAAATTAATAATCAATATTCAAAAAATATTGATCTTAGACTATGTAGACAAAAAACATTAACATCATATTATTTACTATATTTCGCTGGTAAAAACCCATAACATCAATTAATAAAATCACTTTCATGTTGGAATGATTAAAAATTAATCCTGCAAGTACATTGAATGACGTCGACATTCAACTTGTGGGAGTTGTGAAGAAAATATTCTCCTCTCTCCGTAGCTTAGTTGGTTAGAGCATCAGACCGGAGGAAATCTGAATGACCTGGAGTTCGAGTCCCAGCGGAGCTA
>CAKNYM010049888.1:18130-76561 GCA_932195095.1 Andricus curvator
ACCGGAGGAAATCTGAATGACCTGGAGTTCGAGTCCCAGCGGAGCTAGAGAGATTTTTTTCACAACTTATAAAATTAATAATCAATATTTAAAAAATATTGATCCTAGACCGTGTAGACACAATACATTAACATCATATTATTTATTGTTAATTAAAGCCGTGAAGTTACTCTAGGCCTGTGTGTGCATGAATTGCTTTTATCTTCGACCCAGCTGAGTTATAATCTATATATCTATGGCGAGCATCGGAATATCGGGAATCGGGTTACTTGGTACTTATTGCGCAGGATTTATTGGCAGGCCAGAACACTTCTCGTAAACTCCGTGTACATTTATTTTCTGCAACCGACGTTCAGAGTTTTGCATTCCGTCGGTATAAAAAAGCTGTTCGGCATAAAACATGATTCCTCAAGGTTTCGCAAAAATAAAGAAACGTCTTTGACCGACACGAATCCGATGACTTTCATCGACCTGCTGTAATTTACCTGAGCAGTAGAGTAAATATTTGTCTGCAGATGGTCGGATAAAATTAACATTCCCTTACGAAAAATTCCTTTTTGCTGTATTTTTTCCTTCGATTCATTATTTACTTTTCCTGTAGATATTGCAATCAGGATTTGTAGGGGCGCTGGCTGGTTTTCCCTACTTCTGATCGGGCGCTGGTCGGGAAAAATAGAAAGAGCCCGACTAGTTCTCTAACGATTTTTTAGCCGGGCTTTATCTAGCACTTCTAAACAGGTTCCAACTTTTATACCCTTCCTCCGCCCGTCTAGACCCTTTTTGTTTTAAATCAAATTTGTTTGTATCGAACAATGGTGTTTAAATTAAATAAGGTTTGTTTGACCCTATATCGAAGAAAGAATTTGTTTGATTAAAACAAACTTTTTCGTAAGTGCATCTTCAGAACGTTCATCTGGCCCTGAACAAGTCCTGACCAGGTCCTTACTAGAACTTTTCAGTCCTTTTATCCTAATCAGGACCCCACTAAAGCCTGGTTAAATACAATATTGAAGCCTAACAAAGTTTTTCTAGTCACAAAGAATGGAAAATCATAACAGAGCCTTAAAGGGTCATGACTAGAACTTACTAGTCCAGTTATTCTAGTGAGATTCTGATGACTGCCGTAGTTGAAATGGGGACACATGTTTCGATTTTTACATGTGACTCTTTCCCCTATTCCCCTTTTCTCCCCTTTTAAATCCTCTTTTTCCCTTGTTTTCAAGAAACTTCCTCTGTTACTTTTCTTTTCGCGTAAATGCGAATTGAATTAATAGAAACCAATAAGAAAATCCAAAAATTTTTGGTAGAAAAAGTCATCTTTCTTGGTTGAAAATGATCTTCCTAAGATTTCATTTCGATCTCAAATGAAATTTTTTATTGTAAATTCAACTGTATTCTCTCTTTGGTTAAAAATTCAACTATTATTTTTTTTTGTTTCGTTCAAACTGGATCCAAAAATAAAATAAAACTGTTTTTGGTCAGAAGTTCGTTCCTTTTAATTGAAAATTCTACTATTTGGCTAAAAATTTAATTATTTGTTAAAAATTCAACTATTTGCGAAAAGTTCTTTTTTGATTGAAAGTTAGTCTTTTTTGGTTGAAAATTCGAATGTCTTCTAAAAAGGTTATCTTTTAGGTTTAATAATTTAACTATTTGGTTGAAAATAAAACTGTTTTGAGTTGAAGTTAAATCTTCTTTGTTTTAAAAGTCGAATATTTGGTGGAACTTTCATCTTTGTAGGATGAAGATTCAAATATTTGGTTAAAAATTCAACTACTTGGTTGCAATTTTTTTCTGGTTGAAAATGGATCCAAAAATAAAATCCAACTATTTTTGGTCAAAAAGGTCATTCTTTTTAGTTGAAAATTCTACTTGGCTAAAAATTTGATTATTTGTTGAAAATTCAACTATTTTTGAAAAGTTCATCTTTTTTTTATTGTCTTGTTTTATTGGATTCAACTGTATTTGATTTAAAATTACAATATTTTTAGATGAAGTATCAACTATTGTATTTATCGTTAAGAACTATCAGCTATAGTAGAAAATTATCCTCCATGGTTTAATATGAACTTTTTTGTTGAAAATTCAACTTTACTGTTTGGATAATCGAATGTATTCTACACAATTCGTCCTTTGGTTTGCAAATTTTTATTCAAAATACAACTGTCTTTAGTTGAAGTTTAATCTTCTTTGTTTGAAAAATTGAACATTTGGTGAAAAAATAGTCATTGTAGGTTGAAAATTCTACTATTTGCGTAAAAATTTAATTATTGAAAATCCAACTACTTTCTAAAAGGTCACCCTTTTTTGTTGAAAATTTGTCTTTTTGGGTTAAAAATTCAACTACTTGGTTCAAAATTGAACTACCTTGTTAAAAAATCATTTTTTTGTTTAAGATTCATAATTTTATTTGAAAATTCTTCTCGTTGCTTGAAAATTGAACTATTTTGGTGAAATTTGTATTTTTTTTTTGGGATGAAAATTAGTTTTTTAATTTGAAAGATTAACTATTCCAGTTGAAGATTTATCCCTTTAGTTGAAACTTCACATTTTTGGTTAAAAATGTAACTACTTTGTTCAAAAATTTATCTTTTTAGTTGAATATTCATCTCATTGGTTGAAAATTTAACTTTTTTGTTGAAAACTCATTTATTTTTTGGGTTGAAAATTATCTTTTTAAATTAAAAATGTTACCATTCCATTTTTCGTTAAATAATTCTTTTTTTTATGTAAAATTACACTACTATACTATTCTGTTTTTGTTTAAATTGAAAATTGATCTTTTTTAATTGAAAATTCAACTACTTGGGTAAAAGTTGACCAACTTTGTTAAAAAATTATTTATTTTTTTGTTGAATTCAACTGTTTCTAATTTAAAAGAAAAATATTTTTCGTTTTGGTTGAAAATTAGTATTTTTAGCTGAAAATGTAACTATTCCATTGTTAGTAAAAAATTATTGTTTTAGTTTAAAATTTATCAATTTGGTTCAAAATTTGCCTTTTAGGTAGAAAATTAATGCTTTTGGTTGAAATGTCTCTTGTGGTTGAAAATACAACTGTTTCGCTGAAAAATAATATATTTTGATTAAGGAGTAAATTCTTTACTTAAAAATTATTTTTGATCGAAGATTAATAATTTTAATTAAAAATTAATATCTTTGGTTGAAACTTCTTTTTTTCTGGTTGAAAATTAATTTCTTAACTGAAAATATAACTTATCTTTTTAGTTGAAAACTTATATTTTTTAGTTGAAAATTCAACTATTCGGTTGAAAACTAATTTCTTTGTTGAAAATTCGGCCATTTGGTTAAAATTTCATCTTTTTAGGTCGAAAATTAAACTATTGGGTTAAAAATTTAACTATTTTCTTGGAAAATCGTCTCTTTTGTTTAAAGGTTCAACTGTTTGGTTGTAAATGCTACTATTTGGTTTAAAATTAATTTGCTCTTTGTTGAAAATTCTACTGTTTGATTAGAAAATCATCTTTTTTTCTTGCAAATTTTTGTAGGAAATTTATCTTTGTCCGGTTTAGTAGTAAAGGTTGACAATTTACTTTTCTAAATGAAAATTTAACGATTCCCATTTTAGTTGAAAACTGATCTTTTTCAGTTGAAAATTTAATTATTCGTTTGGAAATTCTTCTTCTTTGGTAGAAAATTAATGTTTTTGGTTGAAAATTCATTTTTTTTTGGTTTAAAATTTCACTTTTTCGTTTAACATTAATTTGTATTGAAAATTTATCTTTTCCGGGTAATTAAAAGCTCACAGAGGAATGAATAATACAAAAATTAATTAAAATATGTTTTAAAAATAAGCACGATAAGTGGTGCAATTATTTTTCAATTAAACTCGCAAGTGTATTTTTAGCGTCATATGTGGTTTGCAGAGAATTTCTCTGCTTTCGTTTAATTACAGGAGTTACATAAATTCTGGTCAAAGACGATTTTAACGACCTGAGACAAGTCTTGCACTTTACTGCAGATGGGCCATTGGGGCTTTTTGAGCAATGCATAAAATAAAATGAAAAAAAAAAAAAATACATTTATGAATGTGAATTTTGTCCCATGTCCTGTGTGGGCAGATTCTTTTGCCAGTACATGGAGATGTAGGATGTAAAACGACCTCTCGTGACATGCGAGCACGAGACTGCCATATATTTTCTTTGAAATAAATAACAGGCAGATGCTGTCGTTTCTGTAACGAGTCGATAATGCAACAAATCAAAAAGTAACTTTATTCCTCAGGATAAATTCGACTCCTCGCAGCAGACACTCGTCAAAAAAGCGGCACAGTTCAATAATAAATTAATAGATAAATTTAAACATTATTTTTGGGTTGACTAAGAATAAAAGATGAAAACTCTTTTTTCAAAAATGATTCCTAATCACATTGGACAAAAATTAAATTTTATTTTCACAAATATAGGGAAGAATGGTCCTAAGTCGGCACAGTAAGAGTTTTTTCGAAAACAGAGGGTAAACAGGGTTTAAAGGCGCTTTAATGTCTTTGGTCAGATACCACGATCTTTTATCTTGAATTCTATGTCGATTTTTGCTATTTCTCAAAATCGTGGTCCTAAGCCGGCACCCCCTGGTCCTGAGTAAGCACATAATTTTTTCCGCTCGAATGCAAGAAAAACGGCACGTTATGTAAGTTTTAGGAGGAAATGGACAAATATAAACCATTTACAATGAAAAAACATCTAGAATATTGTCAAACTTTATTTATAGGATGGACACCTACCAGAGGCAAGCAACATGCAGTCACAACACAAGAAAACTAAAAAAAAAACAAGGGACGAGTGACATGGAATTGAAACACAGCAAATTAAAATAACACACAAATAACAACAAAAGCAAAAAAAGGTGCCGATTTAAGACCACCTGTTTGGTGCCGACTCAGGACCACTACGAATGTTTACACAATTCATGCTATTACGCACACGAAACAAATCCGAATAAAAAATCGACTTTTTAGGGCGAAAGCACACAGAACACAGAAACGAACGCACTTAATCGATTGCACTTTTCAAAATATTTACACATCTGTAGCTGCT
Source organism: Andricus curvator (assembly GCA_932195095.1). NCBI lineage: Eukaryota > Metazoa > Arthropoda > Insecta > Hymenoptera > Cynipidae > Andricus > Andricus curvator. The sequence continues at coordinate 23,187 of CAKNYM010049888.1, forward strand.
TCACAAAAATGGAAGAAAATGGAATTTTCACATCAATTGTCAGCGTAAATTACGTCGATGTCTAACAACCTGTCAGACGACAAAATGGTTAAGCCGACACGCGCGCCATTTCTGAGAAACGCGAGGGTGCCGGCTTAACACACAGTGCCGACTTAGGACCACTCTACCATTTTCACTGATTTTAAAAGACGACTTTCTAGACGCCAAGTGTTAAAGAATCACGTAAAAGTCAGTGTTCATGTATTTTATTGAAAATTCGCCTTTTTGGTGGAAAATTATTCTTTTTGGCTGAAAATTCAACTAGTTGGTTGAAATTCGAACTCTTCTATCAAAAATTAATTTCTTTGATTTATTTAACTATTTTGTTGAAAGCTCGATTTTCTTTGGTTGAGAATTAATTTTGTCAACTGAAAACTGAAAAATTTCGTTTTTGATTGAAAATTGATATTTTTAATTCAAAATTTAACTATTTGGTTTAAAATTGATATTTTTCAGTTAAAAATTTTACTATTTGGTTGAAAATTAATCTTTTTGGCTGAAAATTCAACTAGTTGGTTGAAATTTGAACTCGAGTTGAAAATTCAATTTTTTTTGGTTCAAGAATTATCATCTTGATTAAAAATTATATTATTGAACTATTTAATTGCAAATTCAACTGCTTCGTAGAAAATTGGTCTTTTTGGCTTGAAAATTCAATAATTTGGTAGAAAAATAAACTATTTAATTGAAAATTACCTTTTTTGTTGAGAATTCATATTTTTAATTGAAAATTCAACTCTTTTGGTAGAAAATTAGACGATTTGGTCAGGAATTGAAGTATTTGTTTGAAAATGTAAATGTATGGTAGAAAATTAACTTTTTTTATAAGAAATTTTTTGAAGTTGAAGATTTAACTATTTTGTAGGCAATTCATCTTTTTGGCTTAAAAATTCAATAGTTTTCTTGAAAATTCATGTAATTTATTGAAAATTTGTCTTTTTCAGTAGAAAATTAATCTTCTTGGTGGAAAATTCAACTTTTTGGTTGAAAATGAAATTATTTGGTTAAAAATTCACCTTTTGGTCCTTTTTGGTTCAAAATTAAATACTTTCTTAAAAATTCGTTTTCCTTTGTTTTAAAATTAATGTTTGTACTTTAAAATTTAACTATTACGTTTTTGGTTGGAATTTTAGGCTTTATAAATTAAAAATTAATCTATTTGGTAGAAAATTCGTGTATTTTTTTTGAAATTCGTGTTTTTGGGTATACATTTAATCTTGTTTCGTAAAAATCCATCTTTTTGGTTGAGGATTTAAATATTTTGCTGAAACTCATCTTTTCTGGTTGAAAATTAAACCATCTGGTTTAAAGATGAACTTCTTTTTTGAAAATTCATTTTTGTGAGATTCGAAACTCACTAATTTTCATTTTTCTGAAGCGCTTCCAAAAATTGCTATTTACATTTATATTTTCCATGTGTGATTAGCCCCTGGAATACTTCAGGGTAGACCTTCCTACAGTGGATAATGCAACCTACAGTGGATAATCATTAATTAAGAGAACAAATAAAATAAAAATAGTTAATTTTAAATGTAATTTATGAACACGTATAGTGTCTAAACTAATAATTAAATTAATTTTTTGCATTATTCTTAATCAATGATGATCCACTGTAGGTTGCATTATCCACTGTAGGGAGAGTATCCCCTAGCCACTTATTGAATAAAATTTATTTGTTAGTCGCCTTTTGGAAGGCACCCTTTAGATAAAATGCAGCAACAAGTCAGTAGTAAAGTTTGAAGGTTGAGTCGCATTGGAAGTCGATGGTCGAAAATTCTTTAGCTCAATTTGCTGGTGAACTTGAACCAGAGTTGACCCTTCTTTAAGTTAATTTGGTAAAACTCGGTGGATACTTTGAATGCTTTACAACCTGCTCTCTGAGGTCAAACGTGGCATTTATGCTCGGAATTTTGAAGTATGGCACATGATTGAGTCAAGGGCTTTGTTATGCCCCTGCAGTTCAATTACAGCATTCGGTACCACGAACATTCAGCTTTTATTATTTAACCAAAAATTCTGTTTGTATATCTTTTTTAACTTTTTGATTATTATTATTATTCATTTAACATATTTCTCTCATTTTAATTCCATTTGTGTAATTGTGTTATATACAAATTGACTTTCTTGCGTATTTATATATATATGTATATATATATATATATATACCATTAAGCTATTTCCCTTTCGGCGAGCCTCTAGGGGTAAGCGTGACACTACCCGATTCGGGTAGTGTTTCTAGGTGGATAGTTTCTTGTAGTAAATAACTACAAGTGTGGGCTCACCACACCCACGGCCGCCAACAGCAACGCAGTAGTATCAGACGGTCACCCATCCAAGTACTAACCGCGCCCAACACTGCTTAACTTCAGTGATCTAACGGGAACTGGTGTTTCCAGCGTGGTATGGCCGTTGCCATAATATATTTAATTTTAAGTAAAAAGTTATACAATGGCATCCGGGTACATACCAAAAGTGTGGTCGCCAGAAGGATGTTTCACTAAACGTAAAGTAACGTAGCTTTTGGGAATACATTGTTTTTCATCAAATTAGATTTGATAACATATTGAATTTAATATGAAACGCTTTAAATTCATGCGATTTCAAGTTTAAATATACAATCAAACGGGGTAATTTCGAACGTATGTGGGGTAAATTTGGACATTCCTGAAATGATAGTTTAAATTAATTAGGGTGGTTTTAACCAAAATCTGGAATCAGTTTAGGTCTTAACTGGTGCTAGATTCTGGTTGGAAACCACCTTAAGTATTTTAAACTATCAATTTAGGAATGTCCAAATTTACCCCATATGTCCCAAATTACTCCGTTTGACGATATTGCATTTCCAATAAAACAGTTGAATTTTCAACCAAAATGTTTCAGTGAGAATGCTTCTTTTTTTATTGATAGTTTTTAGTTGGAAATTTAACTACTTGGTTGAAAATTTAACTATTTTGTTAAAAAGTTATCATTTCAATTTGAAAATTCAACTGTTTTGTTTTTTAACTACCAAGAAAAATCAGACAAATCAAATTTTGTATTCGAAATGATAATTTTTCGAGCTGGAAAAGGGAAGGGAAAAGTTATGTGGCACCCTATCCCTTGCCCAGCTTTATCATTTCTTTACAAAAATTTTCAGAATTATTCTATTCGAAAAATTATGACAAAAAGTCTTTTCTATTCATGCGTCAACTTTCAATTATGTCGATGAAAACAGTTTTTCTGTTTGCAACAGATGTTTCAAATATTATAACTGAGCATAACTTCCTTAATCTTCAATAAAGTGTATTAACATTATAGATCCATCGATTTGCCTCGAATCAAGGAATCTTTTCCGCTCTTGCATCAATTTTGAATTATGATAGTGAAAAAAGTTTTACTATAAAAAACCGTGTTTTTAAATATTATGCATTACCATAGCTTCCTTACTCTTTATTAAAATGTATCAATGTTATCGGTCAATCGATTCGTCTTGAATCAACACAGCTTTTCTATTGTCGCATCAACTTTAAATTATGAGAATGAGATAATTTTTACTATAGAAATCGATTTTTAAAATATATAAAACACTATAAATTCCCTACTCTTTAATAAAATGTATTAATATTTAGGGCAATCGATTCGTCTCGAACCAAGGAATCTTTTATTTTCTTGCATCCACTCTGAATTATGCTTATGAAAAAATTTTTACTATAAAAATCGATTTTAACCCTTAAACTGCACTGTGGGTGCCAAATACCCAGAACAACTTTGAGCTTATTTTTTTCTAAAAGTATACAGTTTCAAGAGTATATCATTAAATTTTTTAGGTCAAAATATTGAAAATTACGCAATATATACATTTTTTTATGAAAAAACTCATTTTTCGATTTTTTTTTAAATACAGTTTTTAACAAATTATATCGTTATAAAACCAACGGGATTTAAAAAAACGTATAATTCTACATCCCGTTAAAATTTCGTTAGAAAGTATTGAAATCCGGCTTAGTTATACAAGTTTAAACATCTGGGTGCCAAACACCCACGGTATAGCTTACGTAATTATTTTGAGGTGTGCAGTTTAAGGGTTAAAAATTAACTCTTCAATGAAATGTATTAATATTATAGTTCAATGGATTCGTCTTGAATCAACCCATCTTTTCTGTTCTTGCATCAACTTTGAATTATGTTAATAAAAAAAATTTTGCTATAAAAACCGATTTTCAAAATATATAAATTACCATAACTTCCCTACTCTTTGATAAAATGTATTAACATTATAGGTCAATCGATTTGTCTCGAACCAAAAAATCTTTTATATTCTTGCATCAACTTTGAATTATGTTAATGAAAACATTTTTACTATAAAAATCGTATTTTAAAATATATAAAATACTATAACTTCCCTACTCTTTGATCATATGTATTAATATTATAGTACAATCGAATTATTTTGAATCAACACATCTTTTCTGTTCTTGCATCAACTTTGAATTATGTTAATGAAAAAAGTTTTACTATAAAAAACCGATTTTCAAAATATATAAATTACCATAACTTCCCTAATCTTTAATAAAATGTATCAATATTATAGGTCAATCGATTCGCCCCGAATCAACGAATCTTTTATATTCTCGCATCAACTTTGAATTATGTTAATGAAAAAATGTTTACTATAAAAAACCATGTTTTAAAATATTATGCAGTTCCATAGCTTCTTTACTATTCAATAAAATGTATCAATGTTACAGGTCAATCTATTCGTCGTGAATCAACACAAATTTTCTATTGTCGCATCAACTTCAAATTATGAGAATGAGAAAATTTTTACTATAAAAATCGATTTTAAAAATATATAAAATGCCATAACTTCCCTACTCTTTAATAAAATGTATTAATATTATAGGTCAATCTATTTGTCTCGAACCAAGGAATCTTTTCTGTTCTTGCATCAACTTTGAATCATGTTAATGAAAAAAGTTTTAATATAAAAAACCGTGTTTTCAAATATTATGCATTACCATAGCTTCCTCTCTCTTTATTAAAATGTATGAATGTTATAGGTCAATCGATTCTTCTTGAATCAACACAACTTTGCTATCCTTGCATCAACTTTGAATTATAATAATGAAACAACTTTTACTATGAAAATCGATTTTAAAAATATATAAAATACTATAACTTATGATGTATTAGTAAATAAAATGTATTAATATTATAGGTCAATCGATTCGTCTCGAATCAACACATCTTTTTTGTTCTCGCATCAACTTTGAATTATTTTAATGAAAAAAGTTTTACTATAAAAAACGATTTTAAAAATATATAAAATACTATAAATTATTTTTGTTATATAATAAATATAAAAATATAATATAAATATATATATATATATATATATATATATATACTATAACTTCCCTACTCTTCAATGAAATGTATTAATATTATAGTTCAATCGATTCGTCTTGAATCAACACATCTTTTCTGTTCTTGCATCAACTTTCAATTATGTTAGTAAAAAAAAAATTTGCTATAAAAAACCGATTTTATATATATATATATAGTATATATATGTATAGTATAAATATAATATAAATATAAAAAATAAATATATAATGTTGTTGTATAACTTCTCTATCTTTAATAAAATGTATTAATATTTAGGTCAATCAATTCGTCTCGAACCAAGGAATCTTTTATATTCTTGCATCCACTTTGAATTATTCTAATGAAATATATTTTACCAAAAAATCGATTTTAAAAATATATAAAATACTATACCTTTCCTACTCTTTAATAAAATGTATTAATATTATAGTTAAATCGGTTCGTCTCGAATCAACACATATTTTCTCTTCTTGCATCAACTTTGAATTATGTTAAGGAAAAAAGCTTTACTATAAAAACCCGATTTTCAAAATATATAAATTACCATAACTTCCCTACTCTTTAAAAAAATTTATTAATATTATAGGTCAATCGATTCGTCTTGGACCAAGGAATCTTTTATATTCTTGCATCAACTTTGAATTATGTTAGTGAAAAAAGGTTTACTATAAAAAGCCGTGTTTTCAAATATTATGCATTACCACTCTCTAAATCTGAATCAGTGAAAAGTCACTGATTGTCAGTGAAATCTCACTGATTCAAATAGCTAGAATCCGGTCACTGACAACCAGTGAAAAGTTACTTATTCATTCAGTGAAAGTTTCACTTTTGAGAGTTCGCAGCACTGCACCACGTCAATTTAGCAGTCATAATAAATTAAGATTTTAGTAGATTCAATGAAATAATCATATTAAAAACTTAGAACCAATAAATGTGATCAAATATTAAAAAATGTGAAAAGATTTGATGCTTCTAAATGACAAAAAACCTCACATATTTCTTTACTTTCAAGATTCGACTGTCATGTACACACCCGTCAAGTAAGTACTTCTTATACGTGTCAGAGTATATTTTTCCCGCAGTGAATTCAGCACACTTATAGTCCGAAAATTCAAAAATGTATTTATTAAAAAAATTATTTTCGCTACTTAAGTAAAAGAATAACAACAACGCTTTACTTAGAAAATTTGAGGTTATGTCTCGCATGATTTACTCTGATGTTACTGAATTGATTAGTGAAAAGTCCGGAATCACTGATTAATCAGTGAAATGTCCAACTACTATTTCAATCAGTGAATTTTTCACTGATTCATATTTAGAGAGCATAGCTTCCTTACTCTTCAATAAAATGTATCAATGTTATAGGTCAATCGATTCGTCTTGAATCAACAAAACTTTTCTATTCTCGCATCAATTTTAAATTATGAGAATGAGAAAATTTTTACTATAAAAATCGATGTTAAAAATATATAAAATCCTATAACGTCCCTACTCTTTAATAAAATGTATTAATATTATAGATTAATCGATTCTTCTCGAAACAAGGAATCTTTTATATTCTTGCATCAACTTAGAATTATGCTAATGAAAAAAATTTTACTATAAAAATCGATTTTAAAAATATATAAAATACTATAACTTTCCTGCTCTGTAATAAAATATATTAATATTTAGTTCAATCGATTCGTCTCGAACTAAGGAATCTTTTATACTGTTGCATCAACTTTGAATTATGATAATGAGAAAATGTTTACTATAAAAAACCGATTTTTCAAATATTATTGAGTGCTAAAAAAATGCAATAAATATTTTTAGAAATCGTTCGGTCAGTTTCAAGGTATTAGTGGTGAAAATAAGCAAAGACATCTACACACACACACGCACATCCGGACAATTGCTTAGAACATTGTTGTAGACATTTTTAAATTGAGGAAGGTTTAATTAAATGAATTAAAAATTTTTTGAAAATGTTACCATTACAAAGCTTCCTCTATGAGGAATCAAAAAGTGATTTCATGATCCAAGATAAATTTTTTCAGAAATCTAGGGGATTTTCAGTTTGTCAAAGCTTTGAATAACAATTATTCGAACCCAGACGCATTTTGTAGTGCAGTCAAGTTAGTAATCTACCTCAAAGAACAAAGTCAGTCATATGGCTGCAAGGTTTAATATCACACCGAGTTCTCACATTTCACTTGGTCGACAGAATTCTCTCTGTGAATTGTGGAGCGAAAGGAGTGCCTTAGAAAAAGATCTCAAGAGCTGCAAACTACTGTAGGAAGGATCGGACTTTGCGGCGGAAAAGTTTCAGGTGTTGAGAAAACTTTAGAGATTTAGTCGGGCTCTTACAGAAAAGTGGCCCGTGGAAATACTTAAATAATTTAACTATTTTAAAGTTTTACTTTTTTAGCCTTAAAGTGTGGAGAAAAATAGTTTATGAGAAATGTGTGTACTTAAATTACGTAACAGCTCAGGGGGGAGGGAGGGGTCAAGAGAATTTCTTACGATTTGTTACGGAAGGGGCGGGGGTCCTTAATTCATGTACGTAATTTTCGGAAATTCACAAATGAAACAAGTAACTCGCAGAAATTGTACAGAAATTTAATATGAATTTAAATTTACGCGCCAAAGAAAACTGGTGAGTGAAAAAAGGAACCTAGCCAATTTGAAATTGTTTTATTCCGCTTATAAAAGATTCTAGGTTCAAAATGTTACAAATGGAATATTATGGTCTTTGAATATTAATGGTCAGGGAAAATGAAAAATTGGTCAGAAAAAAATTAGAGAATTTTTAAAATTAAGTTTTGCGGTAACCCTAATATAACATTCGTTAGTAATTTATTTTCTTTGTATTTATATTTCTTTTTTTTTTGCAGTTTCTTTCTCCTGAAAATTATCTTTTTAGTTGTACATTTTATTATTTGTTTGAAAATTCAACAGTTTTGTTAAAAAGTCAATCTTTTTGCTTGAAAATTCCACTATTTCGTAGAAAATTTACCTTTTGAGCAAATTTCACATTTTGTGTTGAAAAATCAATTTAAATATTTTTTGGATAAAAATTCAACTATATTTTTTAATATTTGTTTTTCTGATTTAAGAAATCATCTGTTTTAGTAGGAAAGTAATTAATTAAGAGAGCTTTTACATTTTTCAAGGGTTTTTAACATATTTCAAAGGATTTGAAATATTTCAAATATTTCAAATATTTCAAATATTTTAAAAGATTCAAAAGAATTTTAAATAGACTCTTCTAATTTGAAAGTATTCCAGAGAACTTATAAGATTTTAGGGCATTTTTAAAAATTCCAGGGAATTTTCCAGAGCTTTTAAAAGTTTCAAGGGATTTCAAAAATTTCGAAGGATTTCAAATATTTTAATTATTTTAAAAGATTTGAGAGAATTTTGAATAGATTTCAATAACCTAAAAGTATTCTGAACGACTTTAGAGATTTTAGGGTATTTTTTAAACATCCGAAGAATTCTCAAAAGCTTCACAAAGTTTCACGGGATTTCAAAATATTTTAAGGGATTTGAAATATTTTAGGATATTTTAAACGATTCAAAAGAATTTTAAATAGACTGTAATAATTTGAAGGTATTCCGAAGGACTTATAAGATTTTAGGACATTTTTAAAAATTCCAAGGAATTTTCCAGAGCTTTTAAAAGTTTTGAAGAATTTCAAAAATTTCAAATATTTTAAGTATTTTAGAAGATTCGAGAGAATTTTGAATAGATTTCAATAACCTAAAGGTATTCTGAACGTTTTTAAGGATTTTAGGGTATTTTTGAAACATCCAAAGAATTTTTGAAAGCTTTAAAAAATTTCAAGGTATTTCCAACCATTTTTAAGGATTTTAAATATTTGAGGGTATGTTTAAAAATTTCAAGGATTTTTCAGTTAATTTCCGGAATTTAATGGGATTTTAAATATCTGAGAGAATTTTAAAAGATTCCAAGGAATTTATGATTGATTTTAATAACTTGATAGGGTTTCAAAGGATTCACAATATTTTAGGGTATTTCAGGGTATTCCAAAAGAGCTCAAAATATTTTAAATATTTTACGGAATTTAAAAAGATTTCCAGGATTTGTAATTGGTTTCAATAATTTCAAGGGATTTCGAAGGATTTGAAATATTGTTTTTAAAATATATTTTACAGGATTCCAGAAAGTATCATCAGATTTGATGTAATTTCACGAAATTTTGTAATATTTTAGCGGTTTTCAAAGAATTCATTCACAAGAATTGAGGGATTTCGTCAGATTTCAAATATTTTCAAATATTTCAAGGACTTTCCAAAGATCTTAAAGATTTCAGGATATTTTGAAAAATTCCAAGAAGTTGTCAATTAATTTCAATGCTTTGAAAGGATTTCAAAGATTTTAAAAGATTATAGGGTATTTTTAAAAATTCAAAGGAATGTTCAAGAGCTTTAAAAAGTTTTAAGGAATCTTAAAAGATTTCAAAGGATTTGGAATGTTTTAGGGTATTTTGAATAAATTTCGATAATTTGAATCGATTCCAAAGTATACAAATTATGAGGGATTTCAAAAGATACTAAAGGATTTGATACATTTTTTGGAAATTGTAAACGAATTCCCAGATATTTTCCATTAATTTCAATCATTTGAAGGAATTCCAAAGAATTTTCAAGATTTTAAGGTATTTTTAAAAATTCCAAGTAATTTTCAAAAGCTACAAAAAGTTTCAAGGAATTTTAAAAGATTTCAAAGGATTCGGATTGTTTCAGGGTATTTTTTAAGATTCCAAGGAGTTTTCGAAAGCTTTACAAAATTTCAAAGGATTTCAAAAGACTTTTAAATATATCATACTTTCAATTATTTTAATTATTTCAAGAGATTTCAAAGGATTTGAAATATTTTTTAAAATTTCAAGGAACTTTTAAGGGCTTTAAAAAGTTTTACAGGATTTCAAAAGATTGTAACATAGTTTAGGGTATTTTTAAAAATTCCAAGGAATTTTCACAAGCTTTAAAAAGTTTAAAGGAATTTCAAAAGATTCCACAGTATTTAGAATGCTTTAGGGTATTTTTTTAAATTCCGAGGAATTTTCAAGATCTTTAATAAGTTTGAAGAGGTTTGAAATATTTTAGGGAATTTCAAAAGATTCCAAGGAATTTTTTATTGATTTCATTAACTTGAAGGGATTTCGAAAGATTTGAAATATTTTATGGTATTTTTTTGAATTCCAAAGAATTTTTGAAAGCTTTAAAAATTTTCAAGGGATTTCGAAAGGTTTAAAAAGTTTCAAGGGATTTCACATATTTGGGGGAAGTTTAAAATATTCCAAGGAATTTTTAATTGATTTTAGTAATCTGAAGGGATTTCAAAGGATTTAAAATATTTTAGGGTATTTGGAAAGATTTGTAATTTTCGATAAATAGAAGTGATTCCAAAGGATTTTAAAGATTTGAGGATTTTTTTTTAAATTTCAAGTAGTTAGGAACTTTAAAAAATTTCAAGGGATTCCGAAAGATTTTTATAAAGGCAAAATAATAATAATTAAATTTTGATTTTTTAATTTTTTCAAGGTTAGAGTTAGAATTTTGGTCTTTAAATATTATTGGTCAGAAAAATGAAAAAAATAGGCAGGAAAAATCAGAGAAAGGTCAAAGGAATTCAAAAATGTTTTTTTTTTCATTTTCATATCTTGAAATGAAAACAATCGTATGTCGAAGAAAAAGTTTTTTCATAAATTAAAATATCTTTATAAATTTCGGTACTTACAATCCGAAAAATGTTTCTTTGAATGAAACAAACATTTGTTTCAGCCCATATCAAAGATAGAATTTTTTGATTTAAATCAAATTTGTTTAAGTTAAAAGATGCTGTGTTTGAATTCAATAAATTTTATTTGGTTTAAACACTTATTTGTTGAATTCAATAAAATATTTGTTTAATCCTACATCACAGAAAGAATTCGTTTGATTCAAAAAAACATTTTTCTGAGTGTAAAGGAAACAGGAAGTAGTTCATGTAAAAGGTAATATCCTTTTTTAAATATATTTATTTTCATTTTATATTTCCACTTTCTCAAACAAAAAATGTTTAAGTTTGTATGCGTATAAATTAAGTTATTATAAAATTATTACTCCGTAGGATCTAAACTAAATGATATTTTACCACTTATAAATTTCTTCTTCTTTAGAATTGAAAATAAATAATGCAGCTCAAAGTATAAATTTAACAAAATTCTGCTTCGTGTTTAAAAGGTGCCTCGAGCTTTAGTAATTGATTGATTCGCGAGGAAGGAATCGAGAAAATAAGTTGGAAAAGAGTACAAATCTCGTTTCGAACTTTCATCTTTCAGCGAGCAAATTAACAATTAAGGTGAAAATAAGTGGTTTCGCGTAGCTTTTTATTTCACTTTTTAATTTCCATTTACGTCTCACTGATTTCAATTTTGTCTTGTTTATTTCTGTTTTTGTTTTATTGAAGAGCTTACATTACAGATTATCGATTCCTGGTTGCATCAATATTGTTCATAGCTTACCGTAAATGTATACATATTTGGCACACATATTATGTTGATGCATGATTTCAAATAGTTCGCAGGTGTAATATACCTGGCTGGCACTTCAAAGGAGCCTGTTTGTGTTTGTGCAAATGTGAGACAAGCATACACATACTTGAATTAATCGTTGTCGAACTAGTTATTGCCATTATACAAATTGACATAAATGCACAGGATTTATAAACAATGCTAACTTTTGAAATATTAATATTAGATATTTCAAATATTTAACAGCATTGAAGGTAATGCATAGAATTCCTGAAAATAAAACAAGAATCTAACGATCAAATTGAACAACCACCACAAAATGCTCCTATTACAATGCCTAAAAACAAAAAAAAATTTGTTTCTTTGGAAAAAAATAAACTATCTGTGAATTCGATTTCGAGTGTTTCCGCTTTGTTTGTATTTATAATTATATGGTGCTCATTTCACGAGCACTTTGCTTCCCGTTCGCAAATGTATTTGCTTCCTCATAGAGGAAGCATTAGTTTTTTTTTTAATAATAGACAAACCAAAGTCTTCATTTTGATCAATTTAAAAATAGAAATGTACAAAAAAGGCAAAACTACAAAATAATCCAAAAAAATTTATTAACACAAAGACAAATCAGACAAATTAAATTTTGTATTCGAAATTATAATATTTCGAGCTGGAAAAGGGATGGGAAATGTTCTGTAGCATCCTATCCCTTTCCCAGCTTTATGATTTCTTTACAAAAATTATTAGAATTACCCTATTTGAAAACTTAGGATCAAAAAGTCTTTTCTATTCATGCGTCAACTTTAAATTATGTCAAGGAAAAAAGTTGTTCTGTTTGGAGCAGATGACTCAAATATAATAAATGAGCATAACTTCCTTAATCTTCAATAAAGTGTATTGATATTATAGATCAATCGATTTGCCTTGAATCAAGGAAACTTTTCCGTTCTTGCATCAATTTTGAATTATGTTAGTGAAAAAAGTTTTACTAGAAAAAACCGATTTTCAAAATGTATAAATCACAATAACTTCCATGCTCTTTAATAAAATGTATTAATATTATAGGTCAATCGATTCGTTTCGAACCAAGGGATCTTTTATATTCTTGCATCAACTTTGAATTATCTTAATGAAAAAAGTTTTACTATAAAAAACCGATTTTTCAAATATTATTAAGTGCTCAGGAAAAATGCAACAAATATTTTTAGAAATCCTTTGGTCAGTTTCAAGATATTAGTCGGGAAAATAAGCCCTCCAAATTTCATCAATTTATCTGCGACCGTTTCAAGTTATCGTGTTGAAAAAAAAGCGTAACATATTACTATATTAGACATTTTTAAATTGGGGAAGGTTCAATTATGATGAATTAAAAATTTTTGGAAAATGTTACCTTTACAAAGCTTCCTCTAGGAGGTAGAAAAAGAGAAGGAAGGGGATGTGGTTCGTTGCTTTCTCATTTTTCTTTCCTCTTTTTGCTTCCTCATAGAGGAAGCTTTGTAATGGTAATATTTTCCAAAATTTTTTAATTTATTTAATTGAACCTTCCCCAATTAAAAAATGTCTGTGTGTGTGAATGTGTGGATGTGTGTGTGGATGTGTGGATGTCACGCTTTTTTGTGAACACGGTAACTTGAAAACGGTAGCAGATAAATTTATGAAATGTGGAGGGCCTATTTTCCCGACTAATATCTTGAAACTGACCGAAGGATTTCTAAAAATATTTCTTGCATTTTTTCTGAGCACTTAATAGTATTTGAAAAATCGGGTTTTTATAGTAAAACTTTTTTCATTAACATAATTCAAAGTTGATGCAAGAATATAAAAGATTCCTTGGTTCGAGATGAATAGATTGACTTATAATATTAATATATTTTATTAAAGAGTAGGGAAGCTATGGTAATTTATATATTTTTAAAATCGGTTTTTTATAGTAAAACTTTTTTCATTATTATAATTCACAGTTGATGCAAGAACAGAAAAGATGTGTTGATTCGTGTCGAATGGATTGACCTTCAATATTAATACATTTTATTGAAGAGTGAGGAAGCTATGGTAATGCATAATATTTGAAAATACGGTTTTTCATAGTAAAACTTTTTTCTTCAACATAATTTAAAGTTGATGCAAGAATATAAAAGATCCCTTGGTTCGGAACGAATCGATTGTCCTATAATATTAATACATTTTATTAAAGCGTAGGGAAGTTTTGGTAATTTATATATTTTGAAAATCGGTTTTTTATAGTAAAACTTTTTTTATTATCATAATTCAAAGTTGATGCAAGAACAGAAAAGATGTGTTGATTTGAGTCGAATGGCTTGACCTTCAATATTAATACATTTTATTGAAGAGTAAGGAAGCTACGGTAATGTATAATATTTAAAAATACGGTTTTTTATAGTAAAACTTTTTTCATTAACATAATTCAAAGTTGATGCAAGAATATAAAAGATTCCTTGGTTCGAGACGAATCGATTGACCTATAATATTAATATATTTTATTAAAGCGTAGGGAAGTTATGGTGATTTATATATTTTGAAAATCGGTTTTTTATAGTAAAACTTTTTTCCTTAACATAATTCAAAGTTGATGCAAGAACAGGAAAGATGTGTTGATTCGAGTCGAATCGATTGACCTTTAATATTAATACATTTTATTGAAGAGTAAGGAAGCTATGGTAATGCATAATATTTGAAAATACGGTTTTTTATATTAAAACTTTTTTCTTCAACATAATTCAAACTTGATGCAAGATTATAAAAGATTCCTTGCTTCGAGACGATTCGATTGACCTACAATTATAATACATTTGATTAAATAGTGGGGAATTTATGGTAATTTATATATTTTTAAAATAGATTTTTATAGTAAAAATTCTCTCATTCTCATAATTTAATGTTGATACGAGAATAGAAAAGTTGTGTTGATTCAATACGAATTGATTTACCTATAACATTGATACATTTTATTGAAGAGTAAGGAAGCTATGGTAATGCATAATATTTGAAAATATGGTTTTTCATAGTAAAACTTTTTTCTTCAATATAATTCAAAGTTGATACAAGAATATAAAAGATTCCTTGCTTCAAAGCGAATCGATTGACCTATAATATTAATACATTTTATCAAAGAGTAGGGAAGTTATGGTAATTTATATATTTTGAAAATCGGTTTTTTATAGTAAAACTTTTTTTATAATCATAATTCGAAGTTGATGCAAGAACAGAAAAGGTGTGTTGATTCGACTCGAATCGATTGACCTTCAATATTAATACATTTTATTGAAGAGTAAGGAAGCTACGGTAATGCATAATATTTGAAAATACGGTTTTTTGTAGTCAAACTTTTTTCTTCAACATAATTTATTTTTGTCCGAAGAAACAAATTTTTTTTTTTTCGTTTTAGGAATTGCAATAGGAGCATTTTGTGGTGGTTGTCCAAATTTTATCGTTAGATTCTTGTTCTATTTTCAGGAATTCTATACATTAACTTGATTATTGGACGTTAAATGGGATTTTGAATTTGATTTTAATCTAATTTAAAATTCTTAAATTTCAAGTATTGAAGATTGGATAAATTTTACTCATGAACGTGAGATTAATAACGTTATTAACTATCTTGATCTGCAAATCATTAAAACTCAAAATGGTGATTTACTAAGGGACTGTACTTAAATTACGTAACATCTGAAGGGGGGGGGGGGATCGAGACATCTTGTATTGATTTGTTACCTTAGAGGGGAGGGGGTGCTTTACTCACGTACGTAATTTTTGCAAATTCAACTGTTTTGATGAAAATTCGTCTTTTTGGGTTAAAAATTCAACTCTTTTCGTATAATATTAACCTTTTGTTTAAAATTCATATTTTGTTGCTGATAAGTCAACCGAAATATTTTTTGGATGAAAATTATTTTTTCTGAAAATTTGTCTTTTCAATTTAAAAGTTCATCTTTTTTAATAGAAATATTGGATTTTTCTTCGACAAAAATACAACTGTTTTGTTGAAAATTAAACTATTTCCTAGAAAATTTACTTTTTGTTTAAAATTTATATTTTTCTGTAGAAAAGTCTAGAGAAATCCTTTTGGATGAAAATTCAACTTTTTTTTTGAAAATTTGTCTTTTTTATTTAAAAGTTCACCTGTTTTAGTAGAATTTTCATTTTTCTTGGACAATGCAACTGTTTGGTTAAAAATTCCACTATTTAGCAGAAAATTATCTTATAGTTTACAATTCTTATTTTGGTGTTGGAAAGTGAACTGGAATTTTCTTTGGATGAAAATTTAACTATATTTTGAAGTTTTCTTTTTAATTCATCTGTTTTAAAAGAAATATTTCATCTATCTTGAATAAAAATGCAACTTTTCGGTTGAAAATTTGTTTTTCTGATTTCAAAATTCACCTGCTTTAGCAGAAATTACATCTTTCTTGGATAAAAATGAAACTGTTTGGTTTAAAATTCAACAATTTTGTTGAAAAGTCATACTTTTTGGTTGAAAATTCTGCTGTTTTGTTGAAAATTTAACTATTTTGTAGAAAATTTACTTTTTGGTTAAATTTAATATTTTGGTGTTGAAAAGAGAACTGAAATCTTTTCTGGGTGAAAAATCAACTATTTCAAGAAAAAAAAATTTTTATATTAAAAATTCATCTGTTTTAAGAGAAATTTTATCTTTTTCTGATAAAAATGCAACTGTTTGGTTGAAAATAAAACTATTTTGTTAAAAAGTCCTACTTTTTGGTTGAAAATTCTGCTGTTTTGTTGAAAATTCAACTATTTTGTAGAAAATTTACTTTTTGGTTAAATTTCATATTTTGGTGTTGAGAAGAGAACTGAAATCTTTTCTGGGTGAAAATTCAACTATTTTTTTTAATTTTTTGTTTTTAATTAAAAATTCATCTGTTTTAAGATAAATTTAATCTTCCTTGGATAAAAATGCGACTGTTTGGTTGAAAATAAAACTGTTTTGTTAAAAAGTCATGCTTTTGGTTGAAAATTCTGCTGTTTTGTTGAAAATTTAACTGTTTTGTAGCAAATTTACTTTTTGTCTAAAATTCATATTTTAGTGTTAAAAAATGAACTGAAAGCTTTTCTGGATGAAATATCAACTTTTACCAAAAATTTCTCCTTTTTTTTTAAATAAAAATTCATCTGTTTTAGTACGAATTTCATCTTTCTTGGATAATATTTCAAATCCTTTCAAATGTTTTGAAATACGTTGAAATTTTTTAAAGTTCTTGAAAATAAGTTTAGGAAATATTTAGAAGTTTTGAAAAGATTTAAACTTAATTTACAAATTGAAAAGATTTTAAAACATACAACAGGATATAGATTTTTGAAGGTTTGGAAATAAAATTTTGAAGCTTTTTAAGAATTTTGAAAGGTTTTAAGATAACAAAGAAATTTCTTAAGATTCCTGGGAAAATTTTTAATGATTTTTTACTTAAATAAATTAGTAGAAATGTAATTTGGAAGATTTAAAGGCAATTTTTTTACTTCTGCAGAATTCATTAAAAGTTTTAGGAAAAATTCGAATCATTTTAAAAGAGAAGATGTTAAAATAAAATTCTGAAGCGTTTTAAGGTTTTTGGAAGGTTTAAAAATAATTAAAAAATTGTCTTAAGATTCCTGGGAAAAGTTAGCGTAATTTTTTATTTAAAAAAATATAATTTGAATGGAATGTTTTGAAATATTACAAAACAAATTTTGATGTATAAATAACAATTGAACAATTATTAAACTGTAATGGCTTCAATATTTAAACTAATTTAACTTCTAGATTAGGAATTGTTCAGTTTGAAGAAAAATGTCTAATCTTTCAATTTTTAATGTTTCTTACTTAAAATTGTTAAAATGATTCATGTTTTTCTGATTCTTTCAACTGTACAATTTATAAAAAAAACTATTAAGTTTTAATTTGCTGTTCAGTTTTTATAACATCAAATGAAAAAAATGTTAACTTCAAGAGATCGAATTATTAAATTTCAATGGTCGTGACAAATTTTTGTCAACAAAGAGGAGATAAATAAATAATTTTTTATCGTTAAAAATTTAAATAATTTCAAAGTCAGTTGTGTTTTGATTTTCGTAACATCGCAAATATATGACATTGACCTATGACTTGAAATATTCAAGAAAGTATAAAAATAGCAATCGCCTCCTGTCCATTGCATTAAGTACTGACGAGAAAAGTTTGTAGGAAACCCTTACTTTATTTCTATGGACTTTGAAACTACTGTTATAATGAATTTTTATTTTATTTATTTATAAATTAAATTGACCTGGAAAACTAAACAAGCTGGACCTGGAAAACCTGAAAAAACCTGAAAAATATTTGAAATCGTCCCATGAATCACCACCCTGATTGTCTATGAAAATGATGCTCGATAGCAGTTAAAAATATCTGCTGAATCAGCTGTTATTGTCCAAAAGGATGTGCGTAATGGTGAACATTTTTAACTGATGAATAAAAAGTTCAAAAATAAACTATTGACAGATTAGTCACTTTTCCTCGCATTTTTCATAGCTGACTTGTTCTATTGTTCACAAGTTGGTATATAAATGTAGGCGCATTAAGCCAGAGCAAAATTAGGATTTCAAACTTTCATGCTCCCATTACGAGAGGAAACAATCTGTTTCAGGGATTTAAGCAGAATTTCGCCCCACAGTCAATCCGGTTTGGTTTAGAATCAATTAATTTAATGTTACAAGCAAATGTGGTTTGCTTTGAAGTAACTTCTGAGAACCACTAGAGAGCCTTCGATAGTTAGAGGATAACATCTGTAATCTAAAATGCTTTATGCATTTCTATTGTTAAGACAAATATATATATTGGAAATTTATAATAAAATTAATGAACCAACGGAACGACTCAAAATTAGAGATACAATCTGTCTAGCCAAGAGGGCGTCATTTGACGTAAACAGCGGACTCACCATTCAATTTACGCAGCTGATGCTAATCACTTGCGGTCCTGATGTACCTTTTTAAAAGTCCAGTTACGAGTCAGATGATCACAGTATTTTGTAACAACCGAGCTTCTAGTTCGTTGCCTTTACTCGCGATTTTAACACTCTTTTCAGTTTCTTCTCGTGCAATTTTCGAATCCTATTGTACCCTATATTAGGGTGGTCCAACAAATTTTTTTTCGAATTTTTATGGGGACACCCCCCAAATTTGTTTGAATCCACCCAAAAATAAATCCATTTTTTTTTTGTTTTGAAAAAAAATGATATTTAGGGGTGGCGCAAGCCCTATGAAGTTTAACATGTATTTCCCATAAGAACAAAAGACGTTTTTGTAAATCTTATTCAGAATCCTCAATATTATCTCAATCGAGTTGAAACTCAACATTTCTCTTCAAAATTAGCCATAGAATACGAATAAAATATCACTTTTCAAATATCACCCCCATAAGTCTGTTTTATAGGGTCTCAAAGAAACCCCATAACTGAAAAAATGGGTTTTGCGAGTTTTTGGCGCTAATTATGATTTTTTTGCGGTTTTTTTAATGCGAATTGTTTCTAATACATGAAATATTACTTTATACTGAAAATTAGATATTTTCATGAATTGTTTAAACAATTTATTATTGTTTTTAGCAATTTTCTCATAGAATGGAGTTAGAAAGACGCGGTGTTTTCACAAATCTTCCATTTGTTGTCCAATTTTCAATTAGAGGGAAGTGATAGTTCATCAATGTTAACAATAGTGATTGTTTAAACAATTTATTATAATTATTAATAATATTATATTTGAATAATGCTAGAAAGATGCGGATTTTATGAAAATTTCTGACTTTTTGTCCAATTTTTATCTGTAGTAAAGTAATAATAAATTCAAGTTAACAAAATAATTGTTTAAACAATTTATTATCATTGTTGATAATATTCTCTTTGCTTAATCGGTAGAATGTTACGGTTTTTTTCTGAAATTTTCAACTGTTTGTTTATTTTTTATCAGGCGTGACTTGATAATTAATTGGATTTAGCAAAAATCATTTTTAAACAAATTATTATTGTTTATGACTATCTTCATCTATATCGATTGCGCCTGATAGTTGCGGTTTTTGGCAATTTTTACCTTTCTGTCCTTTTTTCACTTAGTGAGGTAATAATTAATTAAAGTTAACAGAAAAGTTGTTTAAACAATTTAATATTATTTATCACTATCTTTTCTCAGATAAGTGCTAGTGAACAAGTAATAAGTCTACCACAACAAAAATGATTTTTCGAGAGGTAATGTTGTTTTAAGTGAATTATTTTTGCTCTCCTTCAAATGCTTAAAAAAATTAATTTAAAGAAAAAAAACTATTTTACACAAGAGGCAAAAACAAAGAATAGAATACTTAGGAATAGGTGGAAGGACTAGGTCTTTAAATGACTTGTAAAAGTTTTTCTTTGGATTACAACAAGAAGTTTATTGCAAAGCGTAAAAGAAAAACTTTTAATTGCAAATCTCTAATGTTTATATATTAAATGTTAGTAATTAAGCAGGCGAAGCAAAGTGAAAGATTTTAGAAAAAAACCGCCACTTTCTAGCACTTATCTGAGAAAAGATAGTCATAAACAATATTAAATTGTTTAAACAACTTTTCTGTTAACTTTAATCAATTAATACCTCACTAAACGAAAAAAGGACAGAAAGGCAAAAATTGCCGTAAAACCGTAACTATCAGGCGCAATCGATATAGATGAAGATAGTCATAAACAATAATAATTTGTTTAAACCATTATTTTTACTAAATCTAATTAATTATCAAGTCACGCCTAATAAAAAATAAACAAAGGGTTGAAAATTTCAGAAAAAACCGCAATATTCTACCGATTAAGCAAAGAGAATAGTATCAACAATCATAATAAATTGTTTAAACAATTATTTTGTTAACTTGAATTCATTATTACTTCGCTCCGAATGAAAAGTGGACAAAAAGCCAGAAATTTAAAAAAAATCCGCATCTTTCTAGCATTATTCAAATATAATATTATTAATAATTATGATAAATTGTTTAAACAATCACTATTGTTAACATTGATGAACTATCACTTCCCTCTAATTGAAAATTGGACAACAAATGGAAAATTTGTGAAAAAACCGCGTCTTTCTAACTCCATTCTATGAGAAAATTGCTAAAAACAATAATAAATTGTTTAAACAATTCATGAAAATATCTAATTTTCAGTATAAAGTAATTTTTTATGTATTAGAAACAATTCGCATTAAAAAAACCGCAAAAAATTCTAATTAGCGCCAAAAACTCGCAAAACCCATTTTTTCACTTATGGGGTTTCTTTGGGACCCTATAAAATAGACTTATGGTATTGGTTTTTGAAAAGTGATATTTTATTCGCATTCTATGGCTAATTGTGAAGAGAAATGTTTAGTTTCAACTCGATTGAGATAATATTGAGGATTCTGAATAAGATTTACAAAAACGTATTTTTTTCTTATGGGAAATACATGTTAAACTTCATGGGGCTTGCGCCACCCCTAAATATAATTTTTTTTCAAAACAAAAAAAATGGATTTATTTTTGGGTGGATTCAAACAAATTTGGGGGGTGTCCCGATAAAAATAAAAAATAAATAAAAAATTCCAATGCATTTTTCGACCACCCTAACCCTATATTCAGTTGAGGTCCCTAAAGTACCCTATTTTCATTAGTCACTTTTTTTCTCAAATCACTTTTTAGTTATTTTTTAAAGATAAAGCCACTATAGTCACTTTGTAAGAAAAAGACACTATAGTCACTTTTCTTTGAATAAATAACTCATGGGCTAATCACTATTCAATATATATATTCTATACCTATTTCTGAATTTTCTTGAATTATTTTGAAATATTTCAGGGTATTTTTAAAGATTCCGAATAATTTGGAATAGATTTCTATAACCTGAAGGGATTTTTAAGATTTTAAGGTATTTTCAAAAATTCTAAGGAATTTTCAAGGGCTTTTAAAAGTTTCAAGGGATTTCAAAAGATTTCAAAGAATTTTAAATATTTTAGGGGATTTTAAAAGATTCCAAGGAATTCTAATATTATCATTATTATTATTAATTTGAAGGGATTTGAAAGCGCTTGAAATATTTTAGGATAACGGATTTTCTTAAATTTCGGAAGAAATGGAACGATTTTACAGGACCTGTAAGGTTTTAAGATATTTTAAAAGATTTCTTCGTATTTTATAAGGTTTCCGACGTTTTCAATTATTGTAAGAGTTTTTTAAAGCTCTCAAGTTATTTTAATAAATTTTCCAGTATTTCAGAAAATATCATCAGATTTCATAGAATGTTACAAGATTTTATAATATTTTAGTTGATTTTATAGAATTTACTCACGAGAAGTGCGGTATTAAAGATTTGAAAAGATTTGAAATTATTTTTTGTAATTTACCCTGAATTCATATCCATTTTTCCTGAAATCTTTTAATTCTTTAGAATTCTTTTGAATTTTCTTGAATTCTTCTAAATTTACTCAATTCTACTTAATTCAATGGATTATTTTTTTTTAATTTCTGTTAACTTGACCCTGAGCATCAATTGATAAAATGATCAAAGTATTTGAAATATTTTAAGGTATTTTTTCAAATACAATATTTAAGGGTATTGTAAAAGATTTCCAGGCGTTTCAAGGGCATTAAAAAATTTCAAGGGCTTTACAAAGTTTTAAGGGATTTAAAAAGATATAAAAAGATTTTAAATATTTTAAGAAATTTTAAAAGATTCCCAGAAATTTTGTATTTATTTCAATATTTTGAAGGGATTTCAAAGACTTCAACATATTTTAGGGTATTTTAAAAGATTGCAATGCATTTTCTAGATTTTGGCAATTTTAAGGGATTTTAAAAATTTGTATGCGGTTTTGAAGAATTTCCTAGAATTTCGGAACATATGGAAGAATTTTACAGGACCTGTAAGGTTATAGGATATTTTAAAAGATTCTAAAGAGATTCTAAAGATTCGTAGGGTTTTAAAGATTTCAAGAGATTTTCAAATATTTTTTGCAATTCATTTGGACTTCGCTCTGAATTATTATTAATTTATCCTGAATTATTTTAAATTCTTTGGAATTCTTCTAAATTCACTCAATTATACTCAATTCAGTGGATTTTCAAAAAGTTTTGATTTAATTCATCTTGAAGAATTAAAAACTCACCTTAAATTCTTAGGCATTTCATCAAATTCTTTTAAATTCTCTGTAAGCTTTCTGAACTCATTTCACACTTACCCAATTCAATGAATTTTTTCATATTCTTGAATTGTTTTGATTTCTCTCTAAATTCACTCAAATTTTATTGTAATCAGTGGAATTTCTTTGATTTATAATTTGTTTTCAAATTCATTTTAATTGTTTTGTAGTCATTAGTCACTATTTTGGTTCGAAATTAATGGGGTATCAAAGATTTGAAATTATTTTTTTGGAATTCACCCTGAATTATTTTAATTTGTTTGGAATTCTCTTGAATTTCTGTAATTCACTTAAATTCTTCTAAATTTACTCTATTCTACCTAATCAGTGGATTTTGTTGAATTTTTAAAAGTTTTTATTTAATTGGTCCTGAAGTTTTTTAACCTCACCCTGAATTCTTAGGCATTTCATTAAATTCTTTTGAATTCCCTCGAATTTTTCTAAGCTCATTTCAAAGTTACTGAATTCAATGAAGTTTTTTCATATTTTTAAATTGTTTTCAATTTTTAAAATGCATCTTGAATTTTTATGAATTTCATTCATTTTTTCTTGTTTGCCTTAAATTCCTCCGAATCTATTCTAATTTCACGACAATCAATGGAATTTTTTGATTAAAAATTTTGTTTTCCAATTGATTTGAATGTTTTTAAATTTAACTTGAGGCCTGTTTACTGCATTGTTATAATTCAAAACAACTCTTTGCAGTGCATTGCCGCCCATGACCACAACCACCATGCTTTGTCCCCTTCTAACGTGATCAAGACGCGAGGAGTGCGAGGTTGCTAACTGCGCACTTCTTTCGGTCACGATAACTTATATGTCTGTTACCATTCAAGAATTTTAGGAAACCATTTGTAATTTTCAGGTAACGTTCCTGAATTTTAATAAAAATTGACTTGAATTACTACTCAAGTAATTACAAATACTTGAATCATTTTTTTGAAAATTCAACTGTATTGCTGCAAAAGTATTTACTTTTTGGGTGCAAATTCACCGTTTGAAAATGCAACTGTTGACAATTCAACTTTTGAAAATTCTAATCTTTAAAATTTATGTATTGAAAATCCAGTTATCAATTTTCTTCACTCTTGGTTGAAAATTAAATTCTTTTTTTTTCTTTTAATATTCAAGAATTTTCTACCAAAATCATTTAATCATTAAATCAATTTAATCATTTTGTTAAAAATTTAACTGTTTTTTGCATCGGTTGAAAACTCAATTGATTAAAATTCAATTGTGGACAATTCCACCTTTGAAAATTCAAGTGTTAAAAATTCAGTTATCAGTTTTGTTCAATTTATCTTCGTTGAAAATTGAACTCTTTAGATAAAAAATGCAATAATTTTCTACCAAAATAGTTAAATTTTCAATTTTCTCCAATTTTGCACAGTTGAAAATTTAATCATTTTGTTGAAAATTCAACTGTTTTTGTTTTTGCAAAAGTTATCCTTTTTGTTTGAAAATTCAATTGTTGACAATTCCACTTTTGAAAATTCAACTGTTGACAATTCAGTTTTCAGTTTTCTTCAGTTTTTCTTAGTTTAAAATTCAACTTTTTCTTCTACCAAAATAGTTCAATTGTCATTTTTCATTTTCTTCAATTTTCAGAAAAGGAAAAATGTGTTGCATTTTCTTGGAAATTTAACTATTTTGTTAGAAAAATCGTCTTTTTGGACAAAAATTCATCTTTTTTGGTAGAAAAGTAATCTTTTTTCCTTGAGGAATCAACTATTTATTCTAAAATTTTATTACTTTGTTGAAATTTTGTCTTTTCAATTGAATTTTCAACTATTGGTTTGTGCAACTGTTTGGTTAAAAATGATTTTTTATTTTTGAAAATGCACTTTTGCAGTTTGATAATATTTTAACTATCTTCAAACAATACGTCTTTTTGGTTGAAAATTAATTTTTTTAACTACAAATATATAATCATTCCAGTTGAAGATTCATCTTTCCAAATGAAAATTCATCTTTTTGGTTGCGAAACTAACTATTTTGTTGAAAATTAGTTTTTACAAATTTTTAATTAATTTTTTAATCCGAAAATGTAACTTTTGAATTTTTTGGTCAAAAGTTGATCTTTTTTAGTTCAAATTACATCTTTTTCTATAAAACTCTAATCTTCTTGGTTTAAAATTTCATCTTTTTTTGGTTAAAAATGAAAATAGTTGACAATTTGCTTTTTTGTTGTTGAATAATTCATAATTTTAGTTAATTCATCTTTGGTTGAAAATTTGACTAGTTTCTTGAAATTTATACTTTTTTGGTTGCAAATTCAACTGTCTTCTAAAAAATTCTTTTTTTTTTTTGGTTGAAAATTTTTCTATTTGTTTCAAAAAGCAACTGTTTTTGGTTGAATTTTAATATTGTTTTATTAAAAATTCGACCATTTGGTACAAAATTCATCTATTTCAGTAGAAATTTTATCTTTCTGAAAGAAATGGAAAGTAATCTTCTTTGGTTGAGGCTTCTACTATTTTGTTGAAGATTCCTCTCTTTTGGTTAAATTCATCTGTTGTTTTTTTTGTTATTAAAACCTTGTGGTTGAAATTTGTTGATAATTTATCTTTTTTGGTTGAAAATTGAACTACTTAGTTGAAGGTTGAACTAATTTGTTAAAAAATAATTTGATCAACATTCATCATTTTATAATTGTGAAACGAAAAAGAAAATTTTTCAAAAAACTGAGATTCTCCAGTCATGAAAGAAAAAAAATTTCTCCTAAATTGTTGAAGCTTTTAGTCAAAAGACGAATTTTTTGTATAAAAATTGAATTTTCAACCAGAAAATATAAGTTTTCAGCAAAAAATTAATTTTGAGCAAAATAATTAAATTTCCAACCAAAGAGAGAAACCTTCATTAAAAAACAAATGTAACATATTCAACTCTTACCTACACAGTTGAATTTTGAATTAAAAAATACCAGTTTCTAACCAAATAGTTGAACTTTCAACTAGAGAGATGAATTTTCAACTAAAATTATGAATTTTGATCAAAAAAATAATTTTTTAACAAAGTCCTTTAGGCAAAATTTTCAATCATAATAGTTGAAATTCTCAACCAAAAAAAAATGAATTTAAAAAAAAATGGTTGAATTGTCAGAAAAAGTTGCATGTTCATCCAAAAAAGATGAAATTTCTATTAAAGTAGATAAATTCTTAAATTGAAAAGATAAATTTCAAAAAAAAAAAGAATAGTTGAATTTTGACCCAGAAACGATTTTAGTTGACTTTTCAACACCAGAATTTTAATTTTAATCTGAGAGATGTGAGCTTGTTCTAAAAAAATCCAAATAATTTGCGCAAATTTATATTTTTTAAACGAACGAATATCAGTTTGCTATCACTTTTATCTATCCTAATTTGTAATTGATGTAATTTTTATTTTTCCAAATTACCACTTGTCATAATATTTATATTTCCGAATTAGAATTTTTTTTGCAAAAGTCAGGGAATTTCTGTAACTTCAAATAACTGTCAAAAAGAATGAATTTGAAATATTTCAATTTTAAACTGTTTAATTCCCTTTATAAAGGGTTATATATTAAAAATTTTACAAGATTAGAATTTTGGTGTTTATATATTATGGGTTAGGAAAAATTAAAAATTGGCCAGGAAAAAATGAGAGAATTTTTAAAATGCAGTTTTGCGGTAACCCTGATTTAATATTCTTGTTGGTAATTTATTTGCCTTGAATTTATATTTCTTTTTTCAGTTGCTTCTTCCTGAAGATTATAGTTTTAGTTATAAATTTTCTTATTTGCTTGATAAATCAACAATTTTGTTAAAAAGTAATCTTTTTATTAATTTTAAAACAAAATTTTCTTATTTTTATTTATTTTTATTTCCTTTGTGCTCTTAATTAATGATTATCCACTGTGGGGAGGTTGCCCCTACACCAAAAATCTGAGTAATTAACCCCTCGGTTGAAAGCATCAGAATTCGCGTGACAGAATATAGTTGCAAACTTTACCTTTTCAAAGTAGAACCTTCTATTTGACGCTCGAGTAACACACAGGAAAGCCATCATTTGCGAAATGTTCTGCTTAAATACAATGCAAGTTTTCTGCTTGTTTACCCTCATGTGCGAAAATCACTGTCAAAGCGCAGTAATTTCTACTTGCGAGTGGAAAGTGCTGAGAAAAGCACTTCAGTAGAAGCATACATGCACTCAGAAAAATGTTTTTTTGAATCAAACAAATTTTTTCAAATGAATCTTCTTTTGGCACGGAAGTGAATTGAAGAAAAAACGACCGAACGACCGAACGACCGAACGGAAGTCTCTGTCTCTTTCTTACGCACTGTCTATACCTTCTCTCTGTAATCGCTTTTTAATTGATTTCAATCATCTGAAGGGATTTCGAAGTATTTGAAATAATTTATGGTTTTTGTCTAAATTCCATGGAATTTTTAAGAGCTTTAAAACTTTTCAAGGGATTTTAAAAGATTCTGAAATATTTTAGGGTATTTGAAAAGATTCTAAGAAATTTTTCGTAGAGTTTAATAATTTGAAGTGGTTTCAAGAGATTTGAAACATTTTAGGGAATTTAAAAAGATTCTGAGGAATTTTTATTTGACTTTAATAATTTATAGGGATATCAGAATATTTGATATATTTTAGGGTATTTGAAAAGATTCTAAGAATTTTTTAATAGATTTTAATAATTTGAAGTGGTTTCAAGAGATTTGAAACATTTTAGGAAATTTAAAAAGATTCTGAGGAATTTTTATTTGATTTTAATAATTTATAGGGATATCAGAATATTTGATATATTTTAGGGTATTTGAAAAGATTCTAAGGAATTTTTATTAGATTTTAATAATTTGAAGTGATTTCAAAGGATTTGACAGATTTTAGAGTATTTTAACCAATTTCAAGGAATTTTCACGAGCTTTCAAAAGTTTCAAGAGATTACAAAATATATAAAAGTATTTGGAATGTTTTGGGGTATTTTTTGAAATTCCAAGAAATTTTCAAGAGCTTCACAAAGGTTCGAGGGATTAAGGACAAGATACTGAATGGGGAAGGAAAAAAGTTGTTAAAGAGCCTAGGGGAGATATGATGGTTTATCCTAAAGGGAAGTATAGAGGGGGATGAGGAAGTGGAATATACACGTTCAGGAGGAGAGAGGGGAACGATAATTGATCATGTGGTAGTCGACGACGAGGTTGGAGAGAAGGTTAAGAAACTAGAGATAGGGAATTATGTAGATTCGGATCACTTTCCCTTAATAGTGACAGTAGAGGGAGAAATGAGTAATATCAATAAGGCTAAAAAGGAAGCAAAAGTAAAAAGAGCAGGAAGAGGGGATTGGTCAATGAAAGGTAAAGAACAGTTTAAAGAAAAAGTCAGGAATATCAAAATGGGGGAAGGAAATGTAAACGAGGAAATGAAAATAATTATAGGAGAAATAAAAGGAGTATTAGAGTGCACAAGCAAAAAAGAAGTTGGTGAAGGAGGGGATAGAAGTGGATGGGTTGAGAATTGCAAACAGAAGAAGAAGGAAGTGAAAAGGGAATTAAGAAAATGGAGAAAAGGGACAAGTAGTGGAGAAGAATATAGGAGAAAAAAGAAGGAGTATAATAAGGTGTGTGATAAAAAAAAAAGAGGAGGAAAATAAAAGGTTTAAAGAAGAAGAGGAGAAGGCTAGGACGGAAGAAGAGGTTTGGAAGGTGGTAAATAGAGAGAGAAGAAGAAGGAAAAGAGTAAACCAGGATATTGAGATGGTAGAATGGAAAAAATATTTTATGGACTTACTAGGAAGGGTAGAGAGGAAAGTTAGGAAAGGAGGAAAAGATGGTAGGGAAACAGATGAGGAGGAGGACATTACAAGGGAAGAAATAGACAAGGTATTAGGGATGATGAAAGATGGAAAAGCACGTGGTATAGATGAGATTCCAAATGAAGTATGGAAATAGGGGGGGACGGAATTAAAGGAATGGGCATGGATAATGTGCAATAGAGTATGGACAGAAGAGGCGTTGCCAGAGTTATGGAAAGAAGGAGTAGTGATACCAATAGTGAAGAAAGGCAAAGGTTGAAAAAAGAAGTTGTGGAGAAAAAAATAGAGCCACCGAATCAGACAGGGTTTAGAAAAGGGATGGGGGTGATGGACAATATATATATATATATATATATATATATATATATGTTCTGAACTATTTAATAAATAAGAGGATTAGAAGGGAGAAAGGGGCAATAGTAGCAATATTCGTGGACTTAAAGGCGGCGTTTGTCTCATTAGACCGAGGCGAGATAGAAAAAGTTATGGTGAAAAAGGGAGTACGAGAGGGATTAATAAAGAGAGTATCGGAAATTTTTAGAGAGACTAAAAGCAAGGTAAAGGTAGGAGAGCAAGTAGGAGATAGTTTCTGGTTGGTGAGAGGAGTAAGGCAAGGATGTCCTCTGAGCCGACTTTTATTAGTATATTAATATCAGACTTGGAAGAAGAAATTAAGAGAAAAGAGTGCGGAGGAGTTAGGATAGGGAGCGAAAAGGTATATATACACTGGCATACACAGACGATATAGTGTTGATGGCAGAGGATGAAGAAGGGATGGCGGGCTTAATTACAGGATTAGAGAAATACTTAGATGGAAAAAAGTTGAATTTAAATGTAGAAAAGACAAAGATAATGAGGTTTAGAAAAGGAGGGGGAAGAAAGAAAGAATGGACGGGGAGATGGAAGGGAATAAAATTAGAAGAAGTAAAAGAGTTTAAGTATTTGGGATATAAATTGCAAGCAAATGTAGATCATAGAGCTCATATAAGAGAAAGGATAAAAAAAGCAGCAGGGGTAATGAATCAGATATGGGGAATAGGAAAAAAAAGGTTTAAAAAAAATTGGAGAAGGAGAATCTGGTTATTTGATACGCTGGTATGGCCGGTATTAGGTTATGGAGCAGAGATATGGGGATGGAAAGAAAGGAAAGAGATTGAGAGTTTACAAGAAAGGTATACAAGGTGGACGCTAGGGGTAGACTGGAGGAAACCGGGATATATGGTGAGAGAAGAAGCGCAAAGGGATAAATTAAGTACCAGAGCGGGAAAGAGGGCCTGGAATTTTGAGACGAAGCTGAGGGAGGGAAAGGGAGGGGAGTTAGCGAGAAAGTGTTTGATGGAGGTAGAAGAAAGGAGAGGGAGGACGATGGAATTAACGAGATGGGAAGAAGAAAGGAGGGAGTTCTTTAAGGCTAGAGGTATAGAAGACGGGACTGAAGTCAACTATGAAGAAGTGGAAGAAAAGGATAGGGAAAGACAATTAATAGAAAGATAAGGGATGATTGAGGAATCAAAATATAATAAATGGTATAAGATGATAAAAAAGGAAGGAGTACCAAAGTATTTAGAAAAGGGATGGGGTGAGAAAAGATGAACCAGAATAGCAAGATTTAGATTGGGAAACGAGGTAAGGGCAGGTATGTATTGGGAAAGAAAAGAGAACAGGAAGTGCAAAAATTCCTTGGAATATTTTAACTTCCCCAAAATATTCGAAATCTTTCGAAACTTTTTAAACCTCTTGAAAACTCCTTCGAATCTTTTAAAATGCCCTAAAATATTTTAAAATCTGTTGAAATCTCTTGAAACTTTTAAAGCTTTAAAAAATTCCTTGGAATTTAGAAAAATACCATAAAATATTTCCAATACCTCGAAATCTCTTTAAATTATTGAAATCAATTAAAAATTCCTTAGAATCTTAAAATATCCTAAAATATTTCAAACTTTTTTGAAATCCCTTAAAGCTCTTGAAAATTCCTTCGAATTTTAAAAAATACCCTAAAATCTTTTAAATCCTTTAAAATCACTTGAAACTATTAAAATCTATTAAAAATTCTTTGACGTCTTTTAAGATACTCTAAAATATATCGAATCCTTTGAAATCCCTTCTGATTATTAAAATCAATTAAAAATTTCTTGGAATCCTTCAAAATTCCCTAAAATATTTAAAATCCCTTGAAACTTTTTAAAGCTCGTGCAAATCCCTTGGCATTTTAAAAAATACCCTAAAATTTTTTAAATTCTTTGAAATCCCTTCAAACATTTTTCTTCGTGTGTACAGCACCAGATGCGTATCAGGTGTGTTTATCAGCCTTGATGATATTTTTATAACGTTTTGAAAGTGACCTGGGACAATAAAAATCGTCTTTCTCCTCACTAGCGGATTATTTTGATTGTCATCATGAATCAGATTCTGACGTTGATAGAACGGTTATTTGCTGATATGATATAAGAAAATAGCGCAATGTTTCCTGTAGTAAATAAGTGAGAGATGGAGATTAATGAGCTAATGGAATTGCGGAATAATACAAGATACTGTTCATAATATTTTTGCAAAGCCAAATAGGGAATCCAAAGGAAAATTTTGGATCGAAAATATTATTAAAAAAAAAAAATGATGTATATAACCATATTGCTGATCAATCATTGAAGCTTAAATTTTTAGCACCTTTATAGGTTTAATGTTTAATATCATTGAAATCAGTCCAGTACAGATTTTGATTACTTTTTGTAGTCTGAATCAATATAAACGATTTGTTTATAAGAATAATTTTGCTCTTCTCTTTGATCAGATTTATTCTTGTAGAGATAACCTTGAATTGTATGATCATTATGCGAATCCATTAGGCGATAAAAAAGTTTATAGCCTACTTGTCATACATTCGTATTCAAGTACTCTGGCAGATGTTATCTTACTTGATAATCAAGTTGTGGAAAAGCCTGGATTACTAACACAGAATCAATTTGAAACTAGCTGTGAATTCGATCTCGAGTGTTTCCACTTTGTTTGTATTTATAATTATATGGTGCTCATTTCACGAGCACTTTGCTTCCCGTTAGCAAATGTATTTGCTTCCGCATAGAGGAAGCATTAGTTATTTTTTTCAATAATAGATAAACCAAAGTCTTCATTTTGATCAATTTAACAATAGAAATTTACAAAAAATACAAATTTACAAAATAATACAAACAATTTTTCAAATACAAAGACAAATCAATTTTGTATCTGAAATTATAATTTTTCGAGCTGGAAAAGAGAAGGGAAAAGTTCTGTCGCACACTATCCCATTTCTAGCTTCATGATTCCTTTACAAAAATTGTCAGAATCATTCTACTTGAAAATTTATGATCAAAAAGTATTTTTTATTCATGCTTCAACTTTGAATTATGTTGATGAAAAAAGTGTTTCTGTTTGAAACAGATGATTCAAATGTTATAAATGAGCATAACTTCGTTAATCTTCAATAAAGTATGTTAATATTATAGATCAATCGATTTGCCTCGAATCAAGGAATCTTTTCCGCTATAAAACTCAATTTCAAAAATATATAAAATACAATAATTTCCCAACTCTTTCATAAAATGTATTAATATTGTAGGTTAATCGATTCCTCTCGAACCATGGAATCTTTTATATTTCTGCATGAACTTTGAATTATGTCGAAGAAAAAAGTTTTACTATAAAAACCCTGTTTTCAAATATTATGTTTTACCATAGCTTCCTTACTCTTCAATAAAATGTGTCAATGTTATAGGTCAATCGATTCGTCTTGAATCCACACAACTTTTCTGTTCTCACATCAACTTTAAATTATGAGAATGAGAAAATATTTGCTATAAAAATCGATTTCAAAAATATATAAAATACAATAACTTCCCTACTCTTTAATAACATATAATAATATTGTAGGTCAATTGATTCGTCTCGAACCAAGGAATCTTTTAGATTCTTGCAACAACTTTGAATTATGTTGAAGAATAAAGTTTTACTATAAAAAACCGTGTTTTCAAATATTGTGCATTACCATAGCTTCCTTACTCTTCAATAAAATGTGTCAGTGTTATAGGTCAATCGATTCGTCTTGAATCCACACAACTTTTCTATTCTCGCATCAACTTCAAATTATGAGATTGAGAAAATTTTTGCTATAAAAATCGATTTCAAAAATATATAAAATACAATAACTTCCCTAGTCTTTAATGAAATGTATTGATATTGTAGGTCAATCGATTCGTCTCGAACCAAGGAATATTTTGGATTCTTGAATCAACTTTGAATTATGTCGAAGAAAAAAGTTTTACTATCAAAAACCGCGTTTTCAAATATTATGTATTACCATAGCTTCCTTACTCTTGAATAAAATGTGTCCATGTTATAGGTCAATCGATTCGTCTTGAATACACACAACTTTTCTATTCTCGCATCAACTTCAAATTATGAGATTGAGAAAATTTTTGCTATAAAAATCGATTTCAAAAATATATCAAATACAATAACTTCCCTAGTCTTTAATGAAATGTATTGATATTGTGGGTCAATCGACTCGTCTCGAACCAAGGAATCTTTTAGATTCTTGCATCAACTTTGAATTATGTTGAAGAATAAAGTTTTACTATAAAAAACCGTGTTTTCAAATATTGTGCATTACCATAGCTTCCTTACTCATCAATAAAATGTATCAATGTTATAGGTCAATCGATTCGTCTTGAATCAACACAACTTTTCTATTCTCGCATCAACTTTAAATTATGATAATGAGAAAATTTTTGCTATAAAAATCGATTTAAAAAATATATAAAATACAATAACTTCCCTACTCTTTAATAAAATGTATTATTATTGTAGGTAAATCGATTCGTCTCAAACAAAGGAATCTTTTATATTGTTGCATCAACTTTGAATTATGTCGATGAAAGAAGTTTTACTAAAAAAAAACGTATTTTCAAATATTATGCATTACCATAGCTTCCACTTTTCGATTCTCGCATCAACTTTAAATTATGAGAATGAGAAAATTTTTGCTATAAAAATCAATTTCAAAAATATATAAAATACAATCACTTCCCTACTCTTTAATAAAATGTATTATTATTGTAGGTCAATCGATTTATCTTGATCCAAGGATTTTTTTTATATTCCTGCATCAACTTTAAATTATGTCGAAGAAAAAAGTTTTAATATAAAAAAACCGTATTTTCAAATATTATGCATTACCACAGCTTCCTTACTCTTCAATAAAATGTGTCAATGTCATAGGTCACTCGATTCGTCTTGAATGCACACAACTTTTCTATTCTCGCATCAACTTTAAATTATGAGATTGAGAAAATTTTTGCTATAAAAATCGATTTCAAAAATATATAAAATACAATAACTTCCCTTGTCTTTAATGAAATGTATTGATATTGTAGGTCAATCGATTCGTCTCGAACCAAGGAATCTTTTAGATTCTTGCATCAACTTTGAATTATGTTGAAGAATAAAGTTTTACTATAAAAAACCGTGTTTTCAAATATTGTGCATTACCATAGCTTCCTTACTCATCAATAAAATGTATCAATGTTATAGGTCAATCGATTCGTCTTGAATCAACACAACTTTTCTATTCTCGCATCAACTTTAAATTATGATAATGAGAAAATTTTTGCTATAAAAATCGATTTAAAAAATATATAAAATACAATAACTTCCCTACTCTTTAATAAAATGTATTATTATTGTAGGTAAATCGATTCGTCTCAAACAAAGGAATCTTTTATATTGTTGCATCAACTTTGAATTATGTCGATGAAAGAAGTTTTACTAAAAAAAAACGTATTTTCAAATATTATGCATTACCATAGCTTCCACTTTTCGATTCTCGCATCAACTTTAAATTATGAGAATGAGAAAATTTTTGCTATAAAAATCAATTTCAAAAATATATAAAATACAATCACTTCCCTACTCTTTAATAAAATGTATTATTATTGTAGGTCAATCGATTTATCTTGATCCAAGGATTTTTTTTATATTCCTGCATCAACTTTAAATTATGTCGAAGAAAAAAGTTTTAATATAAAAAAACCGTATTTTCAAATATTATGCATTACCACAGCTTCCTTACTCTTCAATAAAATGTGTCAATGTCATAGGTCACTCGATTCGTCTTGAATGCACACAACTTTTCTATTCTCGCATCAACTTTAAATTATGAGATTGAGAAAATTTTTGCTATAAAAATCGATTTCAAAAATATATAAAATACAATAACTTCCCTTGTCTTTAATGAAATGTATTGATATTGTAGGTCAATCGATTCGTCTCGAACCAAGGAATCTTTTAGATTCTTGCATCAACTTTGAATTATGTTGAAGAATAAAGTTTTACTATAAAAAACCGTGTTTTCAAATATTGTGCATTACCATAGCTTCCTTACTCTTCAATAAAATGTAACAATGTTATAGGTCAATCGATTCGTCTTGAATCAACACAACTTTTCTATGCTCGCATCAACTTTAAATTATGAGAATGAGAAAATTTTTGCTATAAAAATCAATTTCAAAAATATATAAAATACAATCACTTCCCTACTCTTTAATAAAATGTATTAATATTGTAGGTCAATCGATTTGTCTCGATCCAAGGATTTTTTTTATATTC
The DNA here is from genome assembly GCA_932195095.1 of Andricus curvator. NCBI lineage: Eukaryota > Metazoa > Arthropoda > Insecta > Hymenoptera > Cynipidae > Andricus > Andricus curvator. The sequence goes on from CAKNYM010049888.1 coordinate 58,719, forward strand.
CTGCATCAACTTTAAATTATGTCGAAAAAAATGTTTAAAAAAAACCGTATTTTCAAATATGATGCATTACCATAGCTTCCTTACTCTTCAATAAAATGTGTCAATATTATAGGTCAATCGATTCGTCTCGAATCAACACATCTTTTCTGTTCTCGCATCAGCTTTGAATTATGTTGATGAGAAAATTTTTGCTATAAAAATCAATGTCAAAAATATATAAAATACAATAACTTCCCTACTCTTTAGTAAAATGTATTAATATTGTACGTCAATCAATTCGTCTAGATCCAAAGATTCTCTTATGTTCCTGCATCAACTTTAAATTATGTCGAAGAAAAAAGTTTTACTATAAAAAAACGATTTTCAAAATATATACATAACTATATCTTCTCTACTCTTTAATAAAATGTATTAATATTATAGGTCAATTGATTCGTCTCGAGCAAAGCAATCTTTTATATCCTTGCATTAACTTCGAATTATGTTAATGAAAAAAGTTTGACTAGAAAAAAACGATTTTTTAAATATTATTGCTAAAAAAAATGCAATAAATATTTTTAGTCAAGTTATCGTGTACAAAAAAATGTGATATCCACACACACACACACATTCACATGAACACACATTTGAACAATTGCTTAGAACATTGTATTAGACATTTTTAAATTAAGGATAGGTTTAATTAAATGAATTTAAAATTTTTATAAAATGTTACCATTACAAAGCTTCCTCTATGAGGAAGCAAAATTAGTCTAATTAACAAACAAAAAAACCTCCCATGAAGTTTAACACGTATTTCCCATAAGAAAAAAAGACGTTTTTGTACATTTTATTCAGAATCCTCAATATTAGCTGAATCGAGTTGAAACTTAACATTTCTTTTCACAATTAGCCATAGAATACGAATAAAATATTACTTTTCAATTATCACCCCTATATGTCTGTTTTATAGGGTCTAGAAAAAACCCCATAAGTGAAAAAATGGATTTTGCGAGTTTTTGGCGCTAATCATGATTTTTTTTTGCATTATATAAATGCAAATTGTTCCTAATACACAAAATACTACTTCATACTATTAATCAGATGTTTAAATAATTTTTTAAAACAATTTATTATTTTTGTCAACAATTTTCTCTTAGAATAAAAATAGAAAGTCGCGGTTTTTTCCAAAATTTTCCACTTTTTATCCAATTTTCAATTGAAGAGAAGTAAATAATTATTCATTAATTTTAACAAACGTGATTGTTTAAATAATTTATTATCACTGTTCATAATATTCTCTTAGAATAATGCTAGAAAATTTTCAATTTTTTTCTGCAATTTTCAACTTTTCGTTCACTTTTCACTTGGAGTGAGTTAAATAATTAATTAAAGTCAACAAAATCATGTGTTCAAACAATTTATTATTATTAATAATATTCAATTTGAATAATGCTAAAACGTTGCAGTTTATCAGAAATTTACAACTATTTGTCTACTCTTCACAAAGAGGGAGTTAATAATTAATTCAATTTAGCAAAAATAATTATTCAAACATATTATCATTGTTTATAACTATCTTTTCCTTAATTAATGCAATATAGGTGCAGTTTCTTCTGAAATTATTAACTTTTCACGCATTTTTTACTCAGTAAAGTAATAAATAATGCAAGTTAACAATCATAGTTGTTCAAGCAAGTTATAATTGTTCACAACTATCTTCTATTAGATAAGTGCTAGAAAGTTTATTTTTTTCTGAAATATTTAGTTTTGCTTTCAATTTTTAGTTATGAACAAATAATAAGTGAACCTCAACAAGAATCATTTTTTAAACAGTAATTTACTTTTTTGAGTTAATTATTTTGGTCTTTTCCTAAGGTTTAAAAAAATTAATTTAAACAAAAAAGCTATCTTACCCAAGCGACAAAAACAAAGAATGGAATAATTAGGAGTAGGTGGGAGAACTAGGTGTGTAAATGGATTGTAAAGGTTTTGTTTTAAATTACAACAAGAAGTTTATTGCAAAGCGTAACAGAAAAATTTGAATTGAACATATTTTGATATCAGCCCCCCTCCAGCAAAATGTATTCATGTAAAAGAAAGAGATTGTTTAAAATATGTTTCTCTTTAATGTTTATTTATCATTTCTTAATAACTAAAAAGGCTAAGCAAAGTTAAACATTTCGGAAGAAACCGCAACTTTCCAGCACTTATCTAAGAGAAAATAGTCATAAACAATAATAAATTGTTTAAACAACTACTTTTATCAACTTTCATTAATTATTACCTCACTAAGTGAAAAGTGGACAAAAAGTTAAAAACGTAAGAAAAAACCGCAACTATCTGGCAGTAGTATAGTAGATGAAGATAGTTATTGAAAATAATAATTTGTTCAAACAATTAATTTTGCTCGAATTAAATAATTATTAAGTCACTACAAGTGAAAAATATTTTCAGAAGTTTTAAACAGATTCAAGGGATTTCAAAATATTTGAAATATTGTAGGGTATTCTGAAAGATTCCAAGGAATTTTTATTAGATTTCTTGAAGGTATTCAGGAGGATTTTAAATATTAAGGTTATTTTTAAAACTTCTGAAGAATTTTCAAAAAGTTTTAAGGGATTTCAAAATATTTCGAAAAATATGAAATATTTTGGGATATTTTATAAGGTTCCAAGGAATTTTTAGCAGATTTCCATAAATTGAAGAAATTTCACAGGATTTTAAACATTTCAGCGTATTTTTCAAAATTCCTAGGAATTTTTAAGAGCCTTTAAAAGTTTCAAGTGATTTGAAAATATTTAGAAAAATATGAAATATTTTGAGATATTTTAAAAGGTTCCAAGGAATTTTTTAAAGATTTCAATAATTTGATGGCATTTCAAAGGATTTTAAAAATTTTATTGTATTTTTCAAAATACTAAGGAATTTTCAAGAGCTTTAAAAAGTTTCAAGGGATTCCAAAAGATTTCGAAAAATATGAAATATTTTTAAAGGTTTCAAGGAATTTTTCACAGATTTCAATAATTTGAAGGGATTTGAAGGATTTTTTAAATTTTAGTGTATTTTTCAAAATTCCAAGGAATTTTCAAGAGCTTCAAAAAGTTTCAATGGATTTCCAAAAATTTAAAAGGATTGACTATATTTGAGGAAATATGGAAATATTCCAAAGAATTTTTAATAGATTTCTGTAATTTAAAGGGATTTCAAAGGATTTTAAAAATTTTAGGGAATTTTTAAATATCCCAAGGAATCTTCGATATTTTTTAAATTTTCAGAGGATTGGAAATATTCAAGGATATTTGAAGATATCCCAAAGAATTTTTTATAGATTTCTATAATTTGAAGGGATTTTAAAGGATTTAAACAATTTTAGGGAATTTTTAAAAATCCCAAGGAATCTTCGAGATTTTTTAAAATTTCAGAGGATTGGAAATATTCAAGGATATTTGAAAATATTGCAAAGAATTTTTTATAGATTTCAATAATTTGAAGTGATTCCAAATTATTTGAAAGATTTTATAGTTTCTTTTTTAAACTTTCAAGGAACTTTTAAGAGCTCTTAAAAATATCAAGGGATTTCAAAAGATTCCAGTGATTTCAAAATATTTCGAAAAATATGAAATATTTTGAGGTATTTCAAAAGGTTCCAAGGAATATTTTAAACACTTGAATAATTTGATGGCATTTCAAAGGATTTTTAAAATTTTATGGTATTTTTCAAAATACTAAGGAATTTTCAAGAGCTTCAAAAAGTTTCAAGGGATTTCCAAAAATTTCAAAGGATTGACTATATTTGAGAAAATATGGGAATATTCCAAAGAATTTTTAATATATTTCTGTAATTTGAAAGTATTTGAAAAGATTAAAAAAATTTTAGGGTACTTTTAAAAATCCCAAGGAATCTTCGATATTTTTTAAAATTTCAGAGGATTGGAAATATTCCAAAGAATTTTTAATAGATTTCCATAATTTGAAGTGATTCCAAATTATTTGAAAGATTTTGTAGTTTTTTCTAAACTTTCAAGGAATTTTTAAGAGCTTTTAAAAATTTCAATGGATTTCAAAAGATTGCAGTGCACTTTTAAAAGATTTACAAATTTTCAAGAGTTCTACAAATATTTTATGGGATTCAAAATAATTATCCTGGGGTTTTAAAGAATTTCGTAGAATTTCGGAAGATATAGAACCATGATATAAGACCTATGAGGTTGAAGAATTTTTTTAAAGATTCCAAAAAATTGTATAAGACTTTCAAATATTTCAAGGTCTTTCCAAAGAGTTTACGATGTTTTGAAAGATTACAAGGAATTTTTAATTGATGCGAATAATTTCAAAGAATTTTTAACATTTTAGGGTATTTTCACAAATTTCAAGGAATTTTCAAGAGCTTCAAAAAGTTTCAACGGATTTCGAAAGATTTCCAGGAATTTGAAATATTTTAGAGAATTTTAAAAGATTTTATTGTAGGTTAATTTTAAAAATTCCAATAAATTTTCAAGAGCTTTGAAAAGTTTCAAGGGATCTTAAAGATTTGAAAGGATTAAAAATATTTTAGGGTATTTTTAAAAATTCCAAAGAATTTTCGAGAGCTTTCAAAATACGCAAGAGATTTCAAAAGATTTAAGACGATTTGAAATATCTTATAGTATTTTTAATAGATTTCAATATTTTGAGAAGATTCCAAGGATTTTGAAGATTTTACGATATTTCAAAAGATTCAAGAAATTTTAATAGACTCCAAAGAATTTTACATTTTTTCCATAATTTAAAGGGATTTCAAAGAATTCGAAATATTTTAGGGTATTTGAAAAGATTTCAAGGAATTTTAAATTGATTTTCATAATTTAAAAAAAAAGTTCAATTCAGTTACTCTAAATTTACGCATTTCTACTTAATTGAATGGATTTGAAAAGAAATTTATTTTTTGTTTAATTAATCCTAAAGTCTTTTAACTCATCATGAATTCTTAGACGTTTTATCAAATTCTTTTGAATTCCCTTGCATTTTTCTAAACTCTTCTCAAACTTACAAAATTCAATAGTTTTCAATAAGTTTTTGGATTTTTTGAATTTTTTTGAATTCCTTTGAAATCTTTTGAATTTAACTGGATTCGATTTAAAGAAGTAACTTTCTCACTTTTTTCAAGTGAATCAAGCTATGGCAGCCCTGAGAATAAAATATAAAAAAATTTATAAATTTAAACTCAAACTTGTTTTTATTTTTACAGAAGATTCTATATTAAAAATGTCACAAGATTACACTTTTGGTCTTTAAATATAATTTTAGACATGAATTTCTATCATTTCATTAAATTAGGCAAGTACTGATAAGCTATATGCAAATTAATATTCAGAGTACCATAATTGCGAGATTTAATTTCAATTTCGCTTTTAGTGAAACACAGTGATTGTTCCTTTGAGCGCTCTTGCATTGCGTAGTTATCGCGTTATTGTACGATATTGAGGTAATTCCGATCGAACAGTAAATTCAGTAATGAATTTGGAATCTTGTTGCGTTTGGCTACATACCTAATTTGGCTCATTGACCCGTGCTATTATGTATTTTACATTCGGGTGGGTCTAAAATAAAAAATTCTGAAATTCAAAATCGCTACAAACCGAAAAAGTAGCGTATTGGGACCTTAAAAAACTGTAATTAATTTGGAACCGATAAATATTTTTCTTGGTTAGCTGCGCTAAAAAAAATGTTTAAAAATATCTTGTTCGCAGAATTTTTAAATTTCCTTGAGTTTCATTTTTTTTTGTACATTCTTAGAGGTCAAAAAAGTATTCCCAATTTTTTGCGGGTTTTAATCATTTTTCAAGAGATAATTCCTATTTAATTAATCCCTGATTTCAGGAAAAAATTCTTAACATACAGCGAGTTTTTAAAATTCCGATTTTTGTATTTATTGAAATTATCTTTATAAGATGAAGCCGTTTTGTTGACGCGAAGGCGCCAATCCGCTTGCGGTCTGAGGTAGCGGGAGCTACCGGAGAGGGGGTAGTCACTGATTGGCGGCCGGCTTTACTCAAGCGCGCCAATCGACTTGGAGAAGATATCTCAGAGTGAAACCGTGACTCTGATTGGTGGAGAGCGTGTCGCGAGCGTAATAAATTACCGGATCTTTGCCTTCGCCGCGACGTATTTGTGATTCGACCTGCTATGGATCGAAAATGCATAAGAAAGGAAATTTTTCGTTTATTTTGAATTGCCTGTTTGGAAAAAAAATCTACCAGACCCTGAAATCGAAATTGGAAATAGAGCGAATTTTGTAAATCCTGGTTCTAGTAAATTCCAAATTTTCAAAAGTTGCTGTCATTCCAATTTTGATTCCTACGTCTTGTCGATTTTTTTCCTAGTGTATTTCTATGAGAAAACAGTCCACACATGTTCAGAAAAAAAATTAAACCACAAGTTATAAAGAAAGCTTCATTAAATGCAAAAATCGAAGATTTAAACAATTTTCTGTATTTCTAATTTCGATTCCTGGCGCTTGGCGATTTTTTTCCCAGTGAAAACAGGGGTTATTTAGAATATTGTTTGAAAAAATCCAACTATTTTTAGTTGAAAGTTCATACTTTTCGGTGAAAAAGTCTACTATTAAATTCTTGATTAAGAATTCATCTTTTTCGGTTAGAAATGTTATTATTCTTAAAATTGAATTATTTTGTTGAAAATTCAACAACTTTGCTAAAAAGTCAGACTTTTTGGTGGAAAATTCATTTCTTCTTGAAAATTCGTGTTTTTGATTTGAAAATTCAACAATTTTATTGAAAGTTTTTTCTTTCTTGAGTGACAAATTTTTCGTTTTTGAAAATTCAACTATTTTGTTGAACATTTATTTTTCTGATTCAAGTCTGCTTCGGTTGAAAATTAACTTTTTTTTTATAAATAATCAGTTTCAGTTGAGAATTGAAGTATTTTGTTCCGGTTTCGCCTTTGTTTGTTAAATCAAAATGTTTTTTATTTTAAATTCAAATATTTTTTCTGAAATATCAAGAATTGCATTTTTCGTTGCTAATTCATTTTTTAGATTAAGAATTCAATTCATTATCTGAAAGTTGAAGTACTTTCTCAAAAGTTCATTTTTCGAAATAAAGATTTGGAATTTTAGTTGGAAATTCACGTTCATTTTTGGCTAAAAATTAATTTTTTAAACTAATAATTTAACTATGTTGTTGAAAATTGAACTGATTGACAATAAACTTTTTTGTTGACAATTCATATTTTCGGGTTGAAAATTCAACTGCTTTGAAGAAAATTCGTCTTTTCGATTTGAAGATGCAACTATTTAAAAAAAAAATTTATTTTTTGAGTATTTGATTGAAAATTCATCTGTTTTCTAGAAAGCTCATATTTTTGGCTTAGAAATTCAATATTTTGGATGAATTTTATTTCTTTATTGATTCAAAACATTTTCTTGAATAATAATTTTTCTGTTTGATATAAACATTCCTCTCTTTCCGTAGAAATTTCATCTTTTATGTTTAAAAATGCAACTGTCTGTTTAAAAATTAGTCTGTTTTTGTTGAAAATTAACTTCTTTGTTGAAAATTCACATTTTCGGATAAGGAATTTCACTGTTTTGTTTGAAAATTAACTTTTTTGGTAAAAATTCATCTTTTTTGGTCGAAAACTCAACTACTTGGATGAAAGTTGAACTATTTTGTTAAAAATTCCTTTTTTGTGGTTGTAGATTCATCTATTAGTTTGCAAAATTAACCCTAGTATTAAAAACTCTTTTCATTTTTGGTTGAAACTTAATTTGTTTAACTGAAAATTTAACTATTCCATTTTTTGTTGAAAATTTATCTTTTTAGTTGAAAATGCACCTCTTTTTAGTTGATAGTTCATCTTTTTTATGAAAATTATTCTTCACGGTAAAAAAATCACCTTTTGGGTTGAAAATTCAACTCTTTCGTTGAATATTGAACTCTTATCTTGATTTTTTTATGAAGATATCATCATAGTTTTTAAAAATCCATCTCTCTAATTTAAAATTTAACTATTTTGCTGAAAATTCGTTTTTTTTTTTATTAAGAATTATTTTCTTTACTGAAAATATAAATATATATTTTTTTTGGTTAAAAATTAATCTTTTCTGATTAAAAATTCATCTATTTTTTTGAAAATTCATCTGTTTGGTTAGAAAATTAATATTTTTTGTTGAAAATTGATCCTTTCGGTGATGGTTTTCACCATTTTGTTAAAAATTCATCTTTTTTCATTTAAAATTTAACTCGTGGGTTGAAAGTTGAACTACTTTCTTAAAAGTTCATTTTTTACTGAAGATTCATAATTTTAGTTGAAAATTAGAGTTCTTTTTACGGGTAAAAATTAAATTTCTTAACTGGAAATCTTGTTGAAAGTTCAACTGGTTGGTTGAAAGCTCATACTTTCAGCTTGAAAATTTAACATTATGGATGCAATTTTTTTTATTTTGACTGAAAAATCTTTTTATTTATTTATTTTTTTTTTTAATAAAAATGCATCTTTTTGTTTGAAAATTAATCTGTTTTGGTTCAGGGTTTGGTTTAGGTCAAATAGTGTCAATAGTGTGGTGAGTGCGAGGTTTAAATTAATGGAGTTCCCTTATAAATACTTAATACTAACCAATACCACTGACTAAATATGATTCACATTTACAAAATTTTTTTCAGATAAAAATACACTTTTGCGACACAGATGTGTACTTAAGATAAAACTTCACAAAGATGTTTAACCTCGCACCATGTATGATTTACGCCTCTGTTTCCAGTGCAATTTGAGGTGCAAATGTTTGCACTAAAAAACATATGAGCTGCATTACTGTTATCTCTTTAAACGTTTGTAAAAATGAGTGATAATATTTCATCACATTCGGTCTCCATCCCCCCCCCCCTTTACCCTATTTTTAAAACTATTTTTTATTACTTACGCTTAACTTATTAAGTTAACTTAACTTATTAAGTTTTATTACTTACTCTTCTAAAATTTGTTGCAATAATCATAGAAAACCTTATGCGAATTGAGGAAAATTTGTGTTTTTTCTATGGTGTTGTGTGGTTAAATTAAAACTTTCAAATTATCTAAAAAATTCTTGGAAATATTACATATTTTACGTTATTAAAGATTAAAGAAAACATATCATTAGGATTCTTAATTTTCAACAATTTTAGGTTATGTTAAAGTTTTACACTGGAAATTATATCTTTAATAAAAGATTATTAGATTTCAAAGATTAAAAATTTTTCAACGTTTTACGATTTTCTGTTTTGTTTTTTTACCGGAAATTGACATTCAAAAAAAAAATCATTAGATTTCAAAAGTTTATAATTTTTTAGCAGTTTTAGGTTATATTAACGTTTTTCACAGGAAGTCGTTTATTTTAAACAAAAGTCATTATATTTTGAAGAAGATTTACAATTCTGAAGAATTTTCTATGTTAGTGTTTTTCGTAGGAAATTATTAGTATTTTTAATAAGAATTAATGAGATTTCAAAGAATATTTACAATTTTCAACAAATTTAGGTTATGTTCCTGTATTTCACGTGAAATTGTTATTTTTAAGCAAAGATCATCAGACTTCCCAGGTGAAAAATTTGTATATAGTTTATATATAGTGGACAAAACACTGATATTTTTCGTTTGTTTTATACAGAAAAATTTATGAAATAATTTAGAAAATATAATTTATGAAATATATATATAATTTTTTCACCTGGGTCAGATCCAAATATTTTTGTTTAAAATAATAGTTTTTATAAGTTTGAACAGTTTCGGATGTTATTAGTGTTTTTTTTTTTTTTTTTTTTTTTTTTTAAATTGATATTTTCATTGAAAAATAATTCGATTTTAAAGAAGATTCATTATCATTGAACATTTCTAGGTTACGTTATTTTACATCGATAATGGGCATTTTCGAACAAAAATCATTATAATTTGAACAAAATATAGAATTTTTTAAACAGTTTTGGATTATATCAGTATTTTCTCTTGGCAATGGGTATTTTTAATTTAAAAAAAATTATATTTTAAAATTTTTAAAGAAGATTGACGAGTTTTTAATAATCTTAGGTTATGTTATTTTTCACGAGGAATCCGTATTTTTAGAAAAAAAACATTAGATTTCAAAGGCGATAAAATTTGTTTGTACAATTGTAGGTCAAGTAAGTGGTTCTCACCAGAAATATCAATATAGATTTCAAAGAAGATTTATAATTTTTGAACAATTTAACGTTATGTTAACGTTTTTACCGGAAATCAGTACATTTAATAAAAATAAGTATTAATTTCCAAGAATATTTACAATCTTAAACCACATTTTCTTATAATCATTAGATTTCAAATAATATTCACAATATTTGAACAGCAATAGGGTATGTTAGCGTTTTCACCGGAAATCGATTATTTAAAAAAAAACGTTCTACTTCAAAAATTAAATCTAAAATTTTGAACAAATTTATGTTATATTGGTGTTTTTGATTCAAAACATTTTTTTGAACGAATAAAAGTAAACATCGGTGTGATTCTTCAAGTATTGTACAAAAATATTATTAATTAATTCTAAAGTTAAAATATCAATTATCAAAAATATTGTCCTTGTTTTCCTTTTCTATTATTTTAGATGATAGATATTATGAAATACAAAAATAGTATATCAATATTAATTTTATATTTTAATATAACAATTAGGTGATACAAAAAATTCGTTTTCTTTGCAGTTTATTAACATTCGTGGTTTATTATGAAATTTTTGCATTTATTAATTCTTATTCATTACGATGCACCCACTTGTTAGCATTCAATAATTTGGTAATTTTATTAATTCGCAGGTTGAAATTTCTACTCTTAAAAATGTTAGAAGCTATCTAAATTTTGAATGAAATGAGCCTGGGGTGAATTTATTTTATCAATTTCTTGAGATGCTATTGGCAAAATAGATCAAATTTTAATTTATAAGGATTTTTTTAAACTTGAAGAACAATCTTGAATTGTAAACATTTAACAATGATCTTTTGCTCATTTTAAAGGTAAGCTTCTAAAGAATTGTAGCAACTTATCAACATAGTTTTTCATTTTTTTCGCACTGTACAGGAATTTGAAGTGTATTAAAAAAGTTGAAAAAGTTGAAATCATCTCATTGTCCATAGAAAATTCATTCACTTATTTTATGTAATAAAAAACTAAATTTTTAGCAGAAAATCTGTTTGAATTTTTCAATTTTTCTTGTCTCAACTTGAACTACTTGCACCATGCAAGAAAATTTTTTTACAATCATCCTGACTAGTATTGCAATTATACAGACGGTTACTAGTGTAGCATCTTCAAAAATTGATAAAATGACTTCATCCTACCATCATCCGATTCAGAATTTAGATATCGTTCAACCTATTTAAAAGAACAACATCTCAATTCAGAATTCATGAAGTAAACAATACAAAATTAACAAACTTATTAACTGCTTATGGGAAGTATAAGATGTCTTGAAAGTTAACACAAACAACATTATTTTGCTGATAGTGAGATTAGCCTTTAAACTAATGATAGACATTAAAATAAACTATTGCGCTTTTATCAGTTTCTAAATTATTAAATGACTAATTGACCCGGAAAAATCGGAGTTGACTTTTAGAAAACCGGGAATTTAAAATCGTCCGTGTCGGGTAGACAGGTGGAGATCCCTCTTCAAGCCTCTATAAAATGTTAAGCAATCGCAAAAACTGTTTCATAAAAAACCAAATTTATCAGTCAGAACAACATTTAATTGCAAGAAGGAAAAAAGATTCTTCCTCGGGTTCTTCTTAATTGCCTACATTTCATAAATGCTGCTTTTTTACGGAATTGGCATATCGAATCATTGGTGCAGATGGTTGTATCAAAGAATCCGATTAAATGTAATCCTCCATGCGTATCATAAACGGATCATAAAGGTCTTCCGGACATTCCCGCCGACTTTCGATTTTTTAACACGATCGTCCTCTACCAGTGAAATTCGTGACGGGCGAGTAACCAATTCGTTATATACGTATAGCGACTCATCGCGCATGATACGGTGTAGCATGTGGGTGCCGGTATTTATTCGTTTTAAACATTCGTGTCAGTCAGCGGGCACGATCGTTAAATCCGTGCCCGGCTATTGCAACGATGCATGGTGCCAGTCCCACAAAATATACATGAACCAGACCAACATAGTAAATGTGCACACCCAATGTCGGCTTAATTTGACGGAGTCCATTTCCCTCTCACGACTCGTAACTTCTGCTATGTGTAGCAGGCATTAAATTGTCGAATGCTTTATGAGTTATGAATTATGAGTTATCAGATATGATTTATGAGTTATTATTGTTTGTAATTTACTTCTCACAAAGGATCCATTAAGTCACCATGTCTCCTCCTTAACTTACTTCTTTCATCCGTTTTGAAACTTGGCTTCTGTTTCATGCAAGCATGATAGAGAAGCGAGCAATGTGCCATCAAATCTTTCAAAAATGAACAATTTCGATTGCACTGAAAAAATAATTGGATGGTAGACGCATATTTCTGGCTATTCCAACTATACTGTATTGTTTGTTCAGCTACAACAACACAGGTATATTTTAGGCATACGATTATGATTAGCCTAAATCCTATGTCTAAGTTATAGACTCGGGTGACTAAATCGTTCATATCAGAGTTTGCAATTGATGTTCTCTACAGAGCTCGATGAGAAAAACGATATTTTATACCAACATAATTTGGGCTTATATTTTTGCGGATGCTTGAACTCTTCGAAAATCAAGAGTTTGTAGTATGTTTCTGAGTCTTTATATTCCTCTTGAAGTACAAACACATTATCCTTCAATTCTCACTGAACAAAACTTTGATTAATTCAATATTTATCCCTAATTTGTTAATTAACTTATCTAAAACGGAACACGTGACTAAGCGCAAAAGCGTCGCTTCGGATTGTTCACATTGATTGAATACCTTAACCAATAACCATAGCATAGCAATATCCGTATACCTTCTATCTGTATGGTTCGAAATAGAAATATGTCTGATTGAGAGGGAAATATTTTTTGATTAACTCAGATAGAAATTCTCAACTATAATCATATGGCTAATAATCCCTAAGAATTTCTTCCAGTTTTATATATTGAATGGTTCTATCTAGCTATTCTGATTCACTATCTGTAGCAACCCTGACATTTTCTTTCCAGATATCTCTTCAGAAAATTTTTATTTTAAATAATAAACAAAAATATTTTGTATAAAATGAACTGGTAGAGCATTTCTAAATTAAGTAAATAATTTTTAGGGTTTTGTCGGCTACGCCGGAAACCCTTATATTATAACGACGGCCGGATGTCCGTCCTGTCGTTCACCACTCCTAGCTCCTACAATATTTCTGCTAGAATATTGAAATTTGGCATGGATTTTAACTAGCTTCCGTATAATTTATTGACCGGGAAAAACCCGAAAAGTGGCCGGGAATTTAATTAAAAACCGGAAATTTACTTCTGATCGCAGTGAAATTTAAGTTTTCCTTATTTTAATAATTTTGTTCAATTTAGAAAAGGGATTTCTACTTTATCTACAGTCGCAGATTTTTCAGATCTTTTTGCAATTTTCTACTCTGTGAGATTTTTTTTTGCTTACCTAAGTTTGATAATCGAATTGATGATATTTCAAACATACTGCCTTGGAACAGGGAATTTTAGGAAATAGTTATCGATTTTATTTTAGGACATAGAGTATCCGTAAAGAAATATAATTTCCCCCTTCCAAATTTTTGATAAAAAAGTAGTTTTTAGAGTAGAAGTAGTATTTCAAAGAAGAAATATTGCTCAATTATAATAGAAAATTTTGTGACATTTTTCGTTGCGAATTCATCTTTCTTTAGTTAAAAATTTAACTACTTGGTTATAAGTTAAACTCTTTTGTTAAGAACAATTTTTGTGGTTGAAGATTCATAATTTTCATTGAAAATTCATCACTTGTTGAAAATGTAACTACTTTGTTGAAAATCAATTTCCTTAACTAAAAATTTAACTATTTCAGTAGAAAATTTAACCATTCTTTTTTTGGTTGAGAATGTATCTTTTTTGGATGAAAATACAACTATTTGGTTAAAAATTGATATTTTTTATTTAGAAATTGAACTAGTTGTTTGAAAATGTATGTACTTTGTGAAAAATTCGCCTTTTTTGTAGAAAATTAATCTTTATGGTTGAAAATTCATCTTTTTGGTATAAAATTCAACTAGTCCAGTTGAAGATTCATCAGTTTGGTTGAAAATTAATTTCTTCAACTGAAAATTTGAATGTTCATTTTTGGTTGAAAATTGCTCTTTCCTTATTCAAAATTCATCAATTTGGATGATTTGTATTTTTAAATTGCAAATCCAACAATTTTTTTGAATATCCATATATTTTGTCAAAAATCGATTTTTTTTGTAGAAAATTATTTTTTTCTTTGCTAGTTGATCTTCTTGTTAAAAAATTCTTCTTTTCGGTTAAAAATGCAAGTATTCCAGTTAAATATTTATCATTTTAGTTGAAATTTCATCTTCCAGGTTGAAAATGAAATACCTTGGTTGAAAGTTAAACTATTTTGTTAAAAATTAATTTTTTTTCGTTGAAGATTCATCATTTTAATTCAAAATTCATTTATTTGGATGAAAAGGAATTATTTTGCCGAAAATTTAAATATTTTGTTGAAAATTTGTTTCTTTTTTGGTTGAATATTAGTTTTTTTTTGAAACTGCAAATGTAAATATTCTTCCAGTTGAATATTCCATAATTTTAGATAAAAATTCATCTCTATGGTTGAACATTCATTTTTTTATTAAAAATTAAATTATTCAATTTTTGGCTGAAAAATTATCCTTTTTAGTTGAAAATTCATCTTTCTGGTTTAAAATTCAACTATTCCAGTTAAAGATTTACAATTTTAGTTGAAAATTCATCACTTTGTTTGAAAATGTAATTAATTTCTTTTAAAGTTAGTATTTCCTTTTCTGTGAAAGTTAGTTTTTTTTTGTTTCAGTTGAAAATTCATCTGTTTGGTAAACATGGGCATATGTTTGTAATAATTATTTAAGTAAATAAAACATGTTGTCAAATTTCAAAAAATTACAACAATGAATCTTCTTCTTATATGAGTAGTTGAAAAATAAGAAAAATGAACAAATTTTGTTTTTCCACCCCCTATGTTGGAAGCTTTTCTTTCAGTCCGATTTCCCTCGGGCACAGCTCAAATTGAAGCGCTTGGCATGTAAAATTGCGATAAGGAATCAAATTTGCTATATTATATTGTTCTTTTTTCAGATCAGTGGTTAAAAAATAAGAAAAATGAGGAAATTTATTTGTTCAGTTGCCTATTCTGGAAGCTTTTTTTAGACCGATTTTCTTCGGGGATGGCTCAAAATAAAGCCCTCGGCATGTAGGATCTTCTTTTCTACTAGTGGTTAAAAACTAAGGAAAATAATGAAATGTGGAAATTTGACTTTTTAGACACCTATGCTGAAAGCTTTTCTTTTAGTCCGATTTTCCTCGGGGATGAATGAATAAAAATCGCTTCGTAAATTAAAAAAAAAACTTCTAAATAATCATAAAAATGACTTTCAATTCAAATCCTGTAGCCTCTTAAAATCCTTCCTTGAATGCATTTGCTGACCTCTTTGGCTTGATTTTTTCTAATTGAAAAATTCTACATTTATTTATATTTTAGTCTTTTTTGGTTTTCTTACAGTACTATGATTTTCAATATGTTTTAATTAACAACCCTTAAATTTGCGTAATGTCAGACGGGATTTTTCGGTCTAACGCGTAACTGAATTTGCTGACAAAATGTGAGTCTGTAGCAGGTGGAATTTTTTTTCAATTTATATAAATTGCACGTAGATGAGTTTTACAGAGCAAAATAAATTGTTTCATTTAAAAAGCAGAAAGTATCATTTTTGCCACTTGGTACATACATTTGTATTTTCATTATAATTTTACATCCTCTAAATTTGAGTAAAGCATTTAAATATATAATGAAGCTTTTCCATGTAAAGTATAATTAGCCTGGAATTTTTTCCAACGTAATAAATTTCGTATTTATGTGATGAATTACCTTAAGTACTTTAATAATTTGTAATATTTCCACTTAAATTTAGATTTGCTCTGAAATTCCAGAGAATATTATTTTGTAAAAAAAAAAATAAGGCAGAAATGTGATTTTTTTTCGCAACTGTTTATTCACTAAATGTGAAATTTGTATTAATTGTACACTAATAAAATTTATATTTTAATAAATCCACTATTTAAATCTTTATCACAATTTTAAACGAACTTTTTTTTCTGTTTCAGGTAAGTTTTTTAAGCAGCATAGTTCCTCTAATCGCTCTCTACTGTAAGTACAATCAGTTTTATAAATAAATAAAATTTCTTCAACAGGGTCTGCATCATTAAAAAAATTGCCTTGAAATCTTCTAGATTCTCTTTTGACAATTTTGCAAATATTTCGAAATGTTTTCTAAAAATTAATTTTTTGAAATAAAATATTATTACACATTTTCCCAGAAAACTTAAAAAAAATATTGTTTCAAAAAGGTGAAAGTTCCACCATGAGAAGCATTTTCATACATCTTTTAAAGTGACTCGAATTATTCCTAAAATTTTGCAAAATGTTTCAATATGAAAAAATTGCTGAAAATCTTGCATATTTTTTTCGACATTTTTAGAAATATTGTGAAATTTTGGAAAATTTTCTTCCAAGATGAAAAATCATTTATAATTTTCCCAAGAATCTTCAAAAAAGTTTTTTGTTTTCTTGAAACCTTTCGGAATTCTTAAAAAAGTTTCAATTTTTTTTTCAAAATATTTGAAAACTTAGATTTTGTTGAACATTTTTTTAAACAGTTTAAATTTTTTAATTATTTTCGAATCTCCTCAAAGCTTATAAGCCTTCTAAATAATTTAAGAAATAATTATTTAAAAAATGCCGTAATTTTTAGAAAAATTGCCTTAAAATCTGTCTGATTCTTTTTTGACTATTTTGAAAATCTTTTGAAATGTTTTCTAAAAATTTATTTTTTAAAATAAAAAATCATTCAAATTTTTTCCAAAAATGTTTAAAAAAAAGAACTTCATTCTCTTAGATTTCTGGAAAATTTTTAAATGATTTTATAATTCACAAAATTAATTTTTAGAAAACATTTCAAAATATTTGCAAATTGTCAAAAAAGAATCCGGAAAATTTTAAGGCAATTTTTCTAATAATGCGGTATTTTTTGCTATAAGAGGAAAAATACCAGTTTTAAAATTCTTTAGAAAGTTTTGAAGTTTTGAAGCAATTCGAAAATAATT
Source organism: Andricus curvator (assembly GCA_932195095.1). Taxonomy (NCBI): domain Eukaryota; kingdom Metazoa; phylum Arthropoda; class Insecta; order Hymenoptera; family Cynipidae; genus Andricus; species Andricus curvator. Next base: position 76,019 of record CAKNYM010049888.1, read on the forward strand.
AAGAATTGGAAACGATTTAACATTTTTTTTAACAAAATCTAAGTTTTCAAATATTTTTCAAATAAAACTTTTGGAACTTTTTTAAGAATTCCGAAAGATTTCAAGAAAATAAAAAACTTGTTTCAAGATTCGTGGAAAAATTATAACTGATTTTTTATTTTCAAAGAAAATTTTCAATTTTTCTGAAAATTTCGATTGCTCACTGAATCAGTCTCTTGAATTTTGTAATATAGAGCATGATTTGACTGAAAAATCAGTCAATTCTACTGCCAAAACAGTATTTCTAACAGATGAATCCGTCAATATTGTTGACTGAATCAGTCATTCGAAATGACTGATTTTCAGTCAATTTTATAATATAGAGCATAATTTGACTGGCAAAATAGTCAATTCTGCTGCCAAAACAGTCGTTTTAATAGATAAATCAGTAAATATTATTGACTGTATCAGTTTCTTGAAATTACTGATTTTCAGTCAATTTTATAATATAGAGCATGATTCGACTGAACAATCAGTCAATTCTGATGCCAAAACAGTCGTTTC
>CAKNYM010049888.1:100048-116904 GCA_932195095.1 Andricus curvator
TAATTTTTGTTTTATTTACGTTAATTTTGAGGCCCATTTTCTTCATGCTTGTATTCAGTTTGCTCAACGTTCTTTACAAGTCTTCGATTGACTCTGCTATAACAACCTTATCATCTGCGAACGCTAACCCACGTACCCTCACTGTCCCGAGATACACACCTTCTTCGTCAAAGATGGCCATTCTTAGACACTTTTCCATGAATATAATAAATAGCCACAAAGACATAACGCATCCTTGTCAATTTAAAAAATATTTAGAATTTTTTAAAATTTCGCAAATAATTTGAAATTTGAAAATATACATAATTAAAGTGATTCTTCATCTTGAAAAATTAATTTCAACTAATTTAAAAAAATGTAGATTTTTGAAGATTTGGAAGAAAAAACTTCGAAGCTTTTTAAGAATTTTGAAAGGTTTCAAGAGAATGCAAAAATTTCTTAAGATTTGTCAGAAAATTTTAAGCGAAGTTTTATTGTACAAAATTAATTTTCGAACTATATTTAAAAAGATTGTAAAGCATTTCAACAGATTTCCAAAATTGTCAAAAAACAATTTGAAAGTTTTTCCAAACATTTTTTTTTAAGTTTGCAGAATTTTTTTAGAGATTTAGGAAAAATTAAAATCATTCACAAATATATTTAGAGGTTTTTAAAAAATTTGAAATTTTGAAAGATTTCAAGAACCTTCAAATAAAATGTAAATTGTTGAAGATTTCGAAATACAATTTTGAAGTTTTTTTTAAAATTTTGAAAAGTTTTGAGACAATAACAAAATTTTCTTTAAATTCCTGGGAATATTTAAAGTCATTCTTTATTTTTCAAAAATTAACTTTAAGATAATATTTAAATATTTTAAAACATTACGAAATTTTTCCAAAATTATAAAGAAAATAATTTTAGAAGTTTTAAAAAGATTAAAAACATTTTAAAAGTTTAACAAATTTATAAACTATTGTTAAATTTTTTCCAAGCTTCAAAAAGTCCTAAATGTCTTTAAAACTCAAATTTTTCCTAAAATTTGGTAAAATCCTGTAAAATAAAAAAAATTATCAGAAATTTTCAAATTTTTTTTTGAATTTTTCAGAGAAACCTAGAAAAATTATATTTATATAACTTGAAATCAAATAAATAAAGAATCTTAAAAAATAAATTGTTATTAGAAATTTTTATTTTGTATTGAAAATTATTTTCCCCTTTAAATTACGATTTGCCTATAAGTATCTTTCTTTCTTGACTGAAAAATCTTTTTTGGTTGAAAATTCACAAATTGTGTTGATTCTTTTTTTTATTGAAAATTCACCTCTGTTGGTAGAATATTCATCTTTTTTCATTCAAATTGCAAATGTTTGGTTTAAAACGTAATTTTTTTTGGGCTCAGGATTCAACTATTTTGTTGAAAATTCGTCTTTTTGGGTGAAATCAAATCTTTTCGATTCAAAATTAAAAATATTTTTATTTTAATTATCAACTATGATTTTTTTCGTTGAGAACTCATCTTTTTGGTAGAGGATTCAGCAAATATTTTGTTGATTTTTTTTTAAATAATTGAACTGTTTTTTATTTAAAATCTTTTGGGATTGAAAAAAAATTGGTCTTCCTTGGTCGAGAATTTAACTGTTTTGATGAACATTCATTTTTCCAAAAGAAAATTCATCCTTTAGGACTGAAAATTCAACTGTCTTCTAAAAATATGTCTTTTTGTCTCCAAAGTTAAACTATCTGATTGTACATGCAATTTGTCGTTCTTTGCCGTGTCAAAATTTTTATTTCGAAAATATCAAAAATTCTATTCATTGTCACATTTCAGCTGAAAATAAGAAAACGTACAGATTGATATAAAAAAGTTATTTGTTCTAATTTTCCTTCCTTTGGCGAAAATTAATTTGTACATACATCATCGGTCAAAATTGTGCGTCCGCTTACGAAAATCGGATTAAAAACAGGCTTTTCTTAGAAAGTGAGTATCTCTTCGAAAAATTAAGTTAGAAAGAATTTTAAAATACTGTTAGAAATCTTATTGTGTACAAGACGAAAATCGGTTAGTCGAGCTGCAGTCGAGCAGCCTTTTCCCATGCTCGACTGCTGCTTGACCGACCGATTTTCCTCTTTTGCGCGCTTCCACATTTTTTATGATAATTCGGGAACCAGTAAATATTTTATCACGTTCTTGGTCTCATTTTAGAAAGGTGATTTTAGGCTTCAATTTAGCAAGGTTTAAATTTTTTCCATTTCCTTTCCTGAAGCATACAGAGAGTGGAAATTGTGAATAGCAAATTTGTCAAACACGGAAAATAGTTAAGTCTTTCTCGCATGCTCTCTCGGCTCCTATTAATCGAAATCCCTTGAAATAGGGCTCAATCGACGCGCAATTAAATAGTCTTTCTAAAAGTCTTAAAATATTTTCCCTAACTTAATTTTTCGCAGAGTTAGTCACTTTCTTAGACAAGCCTGAACAATTGAAAATTTAATTAATTATTATCTCATTACTCACTTTGTCCATAATTTCTGTTTTACTTACGTTAATTTTGAGGCCCATTTTCTGCATGAATGTATTCAGTTTGCTCCACATTATTTGCAAGTGTTCGATTGACTCTGCTGTAACAACGTTATCATCTGCGAACGCTAACCCACGTACCCTCACTTAATTAATTTTAATTCAACTGTTTTCCAAAAAATTCGGCTTTTTAGTTTGGAAACTTAACTCTTTTGTTGAAAATTTCTCATTTCTCTTTATTATTATTATTATTATTATTATAAAAAAGAGAAATTTTCAACAAAAGAGTTAAGTTTTCAAACTAAAAATTCGAATTTTTTGGAAAACAGTTGAATTAAAATTAATTAAGTGAAGGTACGTGGGTTAGCGTTCGCAGATGATAAGGTTGTTACAGCAGAGTCAATCGAAGACTTGCAAATGCTAAAAAAAAAATATTTCAACAATTACAATCAAAATCAAGTTGAAATAAACGTATTTTTTTGTGCGTGTTTCTCTTAAAATGAAATGGTCTGCTTCCGGAAATTCTCAACCTCTTGAAGTGATTTTACTTGGAGAAACAGAATTTTGTGTAAGTGCTTACCCACTTGCGTACCTAAATGTAGCAGATGCTCAATTCATTGTATTTATTCATGCTCGCTTTTGTGCCAGAAGTTGCAACACTAGTTACTGTCTTGCAAGTTACATTCCAATATTTACATTACTAGAGATTCAGCTTGCGTATTGCACATGCATGTACAATTCATTTTAACAATTCTATAACATAAATTTACCCCAAGGGTATGGAAGCAATCATGTATTCAAATTTATTATATAAATGTTTATTGGACTGGATTCTTAGATAATAGAATTTTCTTTTGATTAATCTTACAAATATATTCCAAATAAAAAGAATAATAAACTAAATATCAGTTCAGTAGACCATTGGAAATGAATTAGGATGTATGAGAAGTTGTTCAGAAAATCAATCTAGGAAATAGTTTTTATATCATTTTTCAAAAGTTTTTGCTGAAATTGGTACTAAATTCATTTAGGAAACAACTGGAATGATAAAAAAATAATATTTTATCACACTCTCTCGCCTATTCCCCTCTTATCATATATTTTCAAGAACCTTCCCCTTTTCCTGTGTTTTCGCTTAAATGCGAATTCAATTGATAGAACTCAAAAATAAAATTTAGCGCTATTTGATTGAAAGTTAATTATTCTTTTTATTGACACCATTCAGTTGGTAATTCAATTATTTTGTTGAAAATTCAACTATTTGATCAAAAAGTCATCTTTTTTAATCGAACTTTTTTTTAAACATTCGTCTTTTTCGGTAGAAATTTCGTCCCTTTGGATCTAAAATTCATCCGTTACCAGAAAAGTCCTCTTTTTGGTTAAAAATTTATTGTTTTTAGTTTAAAATTCCACTTTTTTATATTTTTGGTTCAAAATTTACATTTTTTTGTTGAAAATTTAATTTTTTTAAAAAGTCCATGTTTATGTTTTGGTTGACGATTGAAATATTCCATTGAAATTTGACTTTTTTGATGAAAATTCATATTTTCGGTTAAAAATTCGACTGTTTTGTAGAAATTACGCCCTTTTGTTTGTAAATTTCACAATTTGGTTGTAATTGCAACTTTTTGGATAAAAATATGTTTTAATTGAGGCTTCCACTATTTTCCTAAAAATGCCTCTTTTTTGGTTCAATTAAACTGTTTTTAATTTATAATTAAAATCTTTTTGTATGAACCATCAAATATTACATTTTTGGTTAAAAATTAATTTTGTTGTTGAAGATTCAGCTATTGGGTTCAAAATTAATTTTTTTGATGAAGATTTATCTCTTTGGTTGAAAATTTAACTATTTTTTTGAAAATTAGTTTTTTTCGTTTTACATTTGATTTTTTACTAGTAATTTAACTGTTCGATTTTTGTTAGAAAATTGAACTTTTTTTAATTGATAATTCAACTATTTGGTTGAAAATTCATCTTCTGGGTTGAAAATTCAACTATTTTGGTGGAAATTCAACTATTTCTTTGAAAATTAACTTTTTTTTTTAATTCATCTGTTTGTTAGAAAATTTGTCTTTTCGGCTTGAAAATTCCACTATTTGGTTAAGGTTATTTTTTCTTTGAAGACTGTAAAACCTTTCTCGATTGAAATTTCAACGATTTTATTAAAAATTCATTTTATTTTTGGTTTAAAAATAAATTTTCCAAAATGATAATTTAACTATTCTATTTTTGGTAAAAAAGTAATCTTCTTGGTTTAAAATTAATCTTTTTGGGTTGAAAATTTAACTATTTTGGTAGAAAATTCAACTGTTTGGTTGTAAATTAACTTTTTTGATGAAAATGTATCTATTTTGTAGAAAATTCATCTTTGTGGCTTGAAAATGCCACAGTTTAGTTTTTTCTTCTTTCTTGACTGAAAAATTTTTCTTGGTTGAAAATTAAACTTTGTTCGTAAAAATTCATTTTTTTTTGTTGAAGATTCCTCTTTTGATTGAAAATTCGTTTCACTTTTAGTAGAAAATTAATTGGTTTACTAATACTTTAGCCTATCTATTTTTGGTAGAAAATTAATCTTCTTGGTTGAAAATTCAACTCTTTTGTTAAAAATTCATTTCTTGTTGAAGATTTATCTCTTTGATTGTAAACTGAACTATTTTGTTGACAATTCGTTCTTTTGGTTGAAAATCAGTTTTTTTATTGATAATTAAACAATTCATTTTTTTGTTAGAACATTGATCAAAAGTTGACCGACTTTGTTAAAAATTGATTTTTTGGTTGAAGATTCAACTATTTGGTTGTAAATACAACTGTTGGGTTGAAAATTAATCTTTATTGGTTAAAAATGAACTATTTTCAAAAAAACTAAACTTTTTGGTTGAAAATTCGTTTTTTTTTTCGTAAAAAAATAATCTTTTTGGTTGAAAATTCACCTTTTTTGTTGGAAATGCAATATATTTCGACTTGCAATTTTAGGAACATTTTAGATACATTAATTTCATTCAAAAGAATTTATTCTCCTCTTATTCCCCTATTTTAATAAAAAATTAGCTTATTAGTTATTAAAAAAATTCCTTTATAAAACCAGGGACTCGACCAGGGTATACTAACGATTCCTATGATCGAGCATCAATCAGATAATGATCTCTCTCTGCCTACATTATTAATATACATTATTATTATAAATAATAATTTGTTCAACAATCTAGCAATAATCTGATCCTTTCATTTTTCTAATTTTATCAGCTCGCAATATGATTAATGAATCTAAAAAATTTTAAAATCTAAATCTAAAAGTCTATCTAAAAAAATTAGAGCACCGATTAATCGGATAATTTTAACAGAAACTTTTTTGAGATCCATGTTCTGATTTGACGTGAATAGTATTTGCAAAACTGATCTGATAAATCCTAGTTTCCCCTTAACCCATTGGCTTAGGTTTGTTGATTTATTATTCATATCGTTGCGAAACTACGATGGGCGGTTCTCGTCAAAGAACGGGAATAGGTTAATAGACAAACGTGACATTTCTACAACGTAGATCTCTTCTTTGACTTAATCCGTTCTAAAGATAGTTTTAATTTGCTACACTGATTTATTGCGTACGGTTCCCCACTACGCGGCTTCTCCTCACTCAGCCGAATCGGTTCCGCCGAGCCTGATCAGCGCGAGTCCTCTGCACCTAATCAAAACTAAAATGCCGAATATAGCATTTTTTTTAAAAAAGCACTTGGTTATTTACAAATATAACATCCGCATTCTGCGATTGTTTGAGATATAAGCAAAATCTATGATGTTATTTCATAAGTTTTTAAATCTAGCCAAATTTCAGCTTCCTGCATTTTTTTCGAAGTTGAGTAAAATATTGCACCATCAAATTAAAGCTACTGCAGTTGACTTGAGTAAAATATACTGCAAAAATTTACCATAAAATTTCACATAAACTCGTGCATTCATTCTTTAATTTTCAACTTTTTAGATCAAATAACATATCGTTGGAATCGTTATAATTCGCAGATTTCGAATATTATATTTGCAGCTTACCAAGTGCTAAATTTAAAAAGTGTTATATTCCGCATTTTAGTCCTCATTAGGTACGAAGGACTCCTGCTGACTAGGCTCGGCGGGAGCAGTTCGGCTGAGTGAGGGGAAGCTGCGTAGTGGGGGGACCTTACGCAGGTAGCTGAGGCGGAATTGTCATCTGTCTGATTTATGAACTATTTTTGGTATTAAATTGTGATTAATAAATGCAGGATTTCTTAGATAAAGCCATCAACACAGAAGATTAATTTTCTACCAAAAAAGACGAATTTTCATCAAATTACATACATTTTCAACTAAGTTGTTTGAACAATGGATCTGATGCTAGTCCCAATTTTATTTTATTAAGTTTTGGGTTATAATTTCTTTGTTTCTAACATTTTTTTACTGAATAATTAAATTTTTTAATTAAACAAAGATCAATTTTCAACCATAAATTAAGTAGTTAAGTTTTCGTCCAGGAGAATTAATTTTCAATTTAAAAAAAAAACTAATTTTCTACAATATAGTTGAATTTTGTAGGGAATAGTTCAATTGTCTGTTTAATTGTTCATCTCTCAAGACAGAAAGACAAATTTTCTACAAAACAGTTGAATTTTTAATCCAAGATATTAATATTTTCAAAAAAAAAGTTAATTTTCAACCAATCAGTTGAACTTTCAACCAATTCCTTTAATTTTTGGTTAAAGAGAATTAATTTTTAACAAACAAAAAAAACTTTTAAGAAAGTAGTTCAATTTTTAATCGAAAAAGATGAATTTTGAATCTGAAATAAAATAATTTATATTTGAACAACAACACATTTTAATTTTAAATAAAAAATAGTTGGATTTAACCAAAAAAACGCATTTTCAACAAAAGACTTGAATCCTCAACAAAAAGAGATTGATTTTCAACCAAACAGTTGCATTTTTACACAAAACCATATTCTACCGTGAAAGGCGAAAAAAACATAAATTTTTAACAAAATAGTTTAATTTTCTACTAAATTTTTGAAGTTTCGAACCAAAAATACAAATTTACTGAAAAAAGTTGAATTTTCAACAAAATAGTTAAATTTGCAGTCAACAAAATTAATTATCAACCAAGAAAATTAACGTTGGAGAAAGTAGTTCAACTTTCAACTAAGGAGTTTAATTTTCGACCTGGAAGGATACATTTTCAACAAAAAATGTAATAGTTGATATTTCAACAGAAAATATTTTAATTAAAAATAAAAAAACGGTTGGATTTAACAAACAAAAACAAATTTTAAACAAAATACTTAATCTGTTACTACAAAATATTAATTTTCAACCAAACAGTTGTATTTTTAATAAAAAAAATTTAAATTCTACCAAAAAAGACGAATTTTCAACAAAATACATAAAATTCAACCAAATAGTTCAATTTTCTAACAAATTGTTCAATTTTTGAACTAAAAATACGAACTTTCTACAAAAAAGTTGAAATGTAAAAAAAAAATCATTCGAATATTCAGAAAATAGTTAAGTTTTCAACAATAAAAAATTGTAGTCAATGAAGAAATAAATTTTCAATCAAATGTTTGAATTTTCAAGTCAAAAAGATAAATTTTTAACAAAGCAGTTAAATTTTCTACCATGAGGTATGACTTTTTAAAAAATTGTTGAATTTTGAACAAAATAATTCAATTTTGAACCAATAATAAACATTTTTTACGAAAAAACATTAATTCTTAACCAAAATTTTATTAGTAGACTTTTCAATACTTTTTTTATTTTATTTTTTATTTATTAAAATATTTATAAATATAATTTCCGGATTTTATCGCCGGCGTTTAAAATTTTTCCAATAGGTTAATTGGCAAACAAAAAAATAACATCCAGGTCAAGACGATATTCATATTTCGTTCCTTCCAAAGCAAAAATTTCTTTGATGCAAACAAAAAAATTAGGTGTGTTTACCAAGAGAAACTTAAAAAAAACTTGTTTTTGTAAAAACTCAGTGTATTCAATAAAATACAAGATTTCAAAAACGTCGCTCATGCTTCTAATTTTAAATATAATTGGTGAACATTATGAAAACAATTAAGTACGTTGATAGAAAATAAATGTTGTTTTCGGAAAATACGATAAAGTTAAAAATTCAGTTTTTGGGTGAAAAAATGCATTATAGAAATTATCATTAGCATAATTTTTAAAGATTAGTTAAAGAAATTATATTTATACAGTTTTTAATAAATAAAAAAATAAAAAAGTGTAGGCAGCGAGAATCGAACACGAAACCTTTCGGCTATGAATCCGGAACGCTCTGGCGAATTAATGCTCAGTTAATGAACTTTCATTATAAAAATTATGAACCGAAATTAAATTTGACGATTGCCGGTCTCCCCAGGTTAGTTGAAAATTCAACTGTTTGGTCACAAATTAACTTGTTTGTTGAAAATTCATATTTTCAGGTTGAAAATTGAACTGTCTTCTAGAAAGTTTTATTGAGCGGTACTTGTCAAAGAACTGGAATAGGTTAATGGACAAACATGACATTTACTACTTTCGCTATTAATATTACACTTGCAATTAAAATCTCTGAAGTGTAATTAACTTCTGAACTTAATTGAGCTATTAAACTCAATGAAAAACTTTGAAATACAAAAAAAATGAGACGCGCAGTACATATTATACTGGATATCTAGGATAGATTGTCAGTTTGATTAGTGTTGCATGACATGACGTAATCGAGGACAAGTAAGCTTCCATTCACCAAGGATCAATGTAAATTTAAACCTCAAGATAGATTTATAAACTCTCTTTCTCTATTTTTTTAATTTTAAGCAAAATAAAAAAAAATAACTACCATGAAACAGAAATTTTGTTTTGAATGACCATTTTTCACAAAATGACCTTGAATGACCTCAATATAATATGAGACGCAGTTATTAAACCTTTTGACTAATTTTTCGCCGCAATGAATAAATTTACACTGTTTCTCAAAAAAGAAATAGAGAAAATCTAATTTAATCACCCACAAGACATTTTATTAAGAAAATGACCTTGAGCCACCCTTGAATGTCATTGTAAAAGTCTGAAACAAATCTGAGTGCAATATTTACTTTTAAAGAACAAAATTCATACGCATCAGGAATTAATAATCAATAAATAGCGTAAATTTAATGAGGAATGGGCATCTTTACCCTAAAATGGCCTTGAGTGACCTTTGAATGTTATTGTCAAAATCTGAAAAAAATCTGAGTGCAATATTTACTTGTAAAGAACAAAATTCATACGCATCAGAAATTAATAATCAATAAATAGCGACAGTTTAATTAAGAATAGCCGTCTTTGCCCTTCAATGTAAATTTAAATCTCAAGATACATTTATAAAATCTCCTTGTTCCTTCTGCCGAGAAAATGACCTCTGATTTGTTTCAGAATTAAAAAAATATATATTTAGAGGTCGCTCAAGGCCATTTTAGGGCAAAAATGCTCATTCCTAATTAAATTGACGCTATTCATTCATTATACATTTCTGGTGCGTATTAATTGTGTTCTTCACAATTCAATATTGTACTCAGATTTTTTTCAGATTTTCACAATAAGCTTCAAAGGTCGCTCAAGGCCATTCGAGGGCAAAAATGGCTATTCTTAATCAAACTGCGATTATTTATTGATTATTAATTTCTGATGCGTATGAATTTTGTTCTTTACAGGTAAATATTGCACTCAGATTTTTTTCAGATTTTGACAATAACATTCAAAGGTCACTCAAGGTCATTTTAGGTTAAAAATGGCCATTCCTGAATAAATTTACGTTATTTATTGATTATTCATTCCTCGCGCGTATGGATTGTGTTCCTCACAATTAATTATTGTACTCAGATTTTTTTCAGATTTTTACAATAACATTCAAAGGTCGCTCAAGGCCATTTTAGAGGAAAAATGGCCATTCCTAATTAAATCAACGCTATTTATTGATTATTCATTTCTGGTGCGCATGAATTGTGTTCTTTATAATTCAATATTGCACTCGGATTTTTTTTTATTTTTACAATAACATTCAAAGGTCGCTCAAGGCCATTTGAGGGCAAAAATGGCTATTCTTAATTAAATTGACGCTATTTCTTGATTCATCATTTCTGGCGCACATAAATTCTATTCCCTACAATTCAATATTGCACTCAGCTTTTTTTCAGATTTGTACAGTAACATTCAAAGGTCGCTCAAGGCCATTTTAGGAAAAAAATGGCCATTCTTAATCAAATTCACGCTATTTACTGATTATTCATTTCTGGAGCGTATGGATTGAGCTCTACACAATTCAATATTGTACTCAGATTCTTTTCAGATTTTTACAATAACATTCAAAGGTGGCTCAAGGCCGTTTTAGGACAAAAATGGCCATTCTTAATTAAATTCACGCTATTTACTGATTATTAATTTCTGACGCGTATGGATTGTGTTCTTCACAATTCAATATTGTACTCAAATTTTTTTCAGATTTTTACAATAACATTCAAAGGTCGCACAAGGCCATTTGAGGGCAAAAATGGCTATTCTTCATGAAATTGACGCTATTTTTTGATTCATCATTTCTGGCGCACATAAATGTTATTTCTCACAATTCAATATTGCACTCAACTTTTTTTCAGATTTGTACAATAACATTCAAAGGTCATTCAAGGCCATTTTAGGACAAAAATGGCCATTTCTAATTAAATTCACGCTATTTACTGATTATTCATTTCTGGCGCGCATCAATTATGTTCTTCACAATTCAATATTGTACTCAGATTTTTATCAGATTTTTACAATAACATTCAAAGGTCGCTCAAGGCCATTTGAGGGCAAAAATGGCTATTAATAATTAAATTGACGCTATCCATTGATTCATTATTTCTGGCGCGCATAAATTTTATTCCTTACAATTCAATATTGCACTTCGATTTTTTTCAGATTTTTACAATAATATTCAAAGGTCGCTCAAGGCCATTTTAGGGGAAAAATGGCTATTCTTAATCAAAATGATGCTCTTTATTGATTATTAATTTCTGATGCGTATGAATTTTGTTCTTTACAAGTCAATATTGCACTCACATTGGTTTCAGACTTTGACAATGACATTCAAGGGTGGCTCAAGGTCATTTTCTTAATAAAATGTCTTGTAGGTGATTAAATTAAATTTTCTCTAGTTCTTTTTTGAGAAACGGTGTCAATTTATTCATTGCGGCGAAAAATTAGTCAAAAGGTTTATTAACTGCATTTCATGTTACTTTAAGGTCATTTAAGGTCATTTTGTGAAAAATGGTCATTCAACAAATTTTTCTTTTTCATGGTAGTAATTTTTTTTCAATTTATCTTAAATTAAAAATAGAAAAAGTTAAAAACAGTAGGATATCGCATCTTTATTAATATATGATCAAGCTTCGTTTTCTAATTGTAATTACAAAGAATTAATTATCATAAGTACAGAAGAAGGGGTAATGATTTACCTTTTAGGAAAGAAAGAGGAAAACTTAGTTGGCGATAAACTACCATCTAGTATGCAAGTGTTAGCACTGTTTTTTCATTATCACAATTTACAAAAAGCTCATTTTTTGCGAAATGACCTTGAATGTCCTTAAAATAATAGGACAAACATTTTCAAACAACTTGACTAATTTTTTTTTTCGTTGAAATGAATTAATTGACACTGATTCTCTATAGAGAAAAAACTAGAGAAAGTTTAATTGAATCAACATTTTATTAAGAAAATGACCTTGAGCCACCTTTAAATGTCATTGTAAAAATCTGAAAAAAAAATCTGAGTGCAGAAAATTAATCTTTTTTGGCTGAAAATTCAACTACTTCATTTAAAATTAATGCTTATGGTTGCAGAATCAGCTTCTTGGTTAGAACTTTAACTATTTTGTTGAAAACTACTTCTGGTTTATTTATAAATAGTTTTTTAACTGAAAAAGTAAATATTCTATTTTTATTGAAAATTGATCGTTTTTAGTTATAAGTGCAATTACTCAGTTGAAAATTTATCTATTTTGTTCAGAATGCGTCTTTTTTGTAAAAAATTAATCTTCTTGGTCAAAAGTTTCTTCTTTTCAGTAGAAATTTCAACTATTCGGTTCAGAATTTAAATATTTTGTTGAAAATTTAATTATATTGTTGAAAATTCTACTGCTTTGTTAAAAAGTCATCTTTTTTCAATCAAAAATTCAATTTTTTGTTGAAGATTGGTCTTTTTTCATAGAAAGTTAAAGTTTTTGGTAGACCAGTCACCTTTATTGATGGAAAATGAAACTTTTTCTTAAAAATTCCACTTTTTAGGTCGAAAATTTATCTTGTTAGGTTGAACATTGAACTATTTGCTTAAAAATTCAAATATTTTGTTGAAATTTACTTATTTGTTTGACGATCCAACTATTTTCTTAAAGTTATCTTTTTTCGATCGAAAATTCATCTTTTTTGTTTGAAATTCGTCCTTTTTTTATTGAAAATTCATCTTTCTTGCTTGAAAATTCCACTGTTTTACAAAAAATTCGCCTTTTTGGATTTAAAATTTCTCTGTTGCTCGAAAATTCAACTATTTGGTTCTAAATTCAACTGTTTGGTTCACAATGAAATTTTTGTCAGGTGGAATTTTTAAATTTGATTAAAAATTTTTTTTTTCTTTATGGAAAATGAACTTTTTTGTTGAAAATTCATCTTCTCGGGATTAAAACTCAACTGTTTTGAAAAAAATTCTACTTTTCAACTTAGAAAATTTACTCTTTGGTTAAAAATTCGTCTTTTTGTGTAAAATGCATTTTTGTTGATTGAGAGTTCAACTGATTGGTTAAAAATTTAATTATCTTGTTATAAATTTATTTTTTTTTTCAAAATTCAACTAGATATTTTTTTGAAAATTCATAATTTTTGGTCCATTTGTCTTTTTTGGAAGAAAATTCGTCTTTTTTGCTTGGACGTTGGAATATTTGGTTATAAGTGCAACTGTTTGGTTAATAATATTTGTTTTTTTGTTTTTTTAAAGGTCGTTAAAAAATCGTGTAATCTTTAGTTTCTGGATAGAATATTGTTTGTGAATCTTAAAATACCCCTTGACATACAATCTATAATGAGCCGTCTATTATCGACTTGTTTCCCAGTCTAAATTTTATTTAGGTCAACCATCTCCTGTGCAACGAGTGATATGGAGACTTCACATTCTTTTCCCTATTCCCCTCTTTTCCCCTTTTTTAAAGAATCCTTTTTTCCTTGTTTTGAAGAAACATCCCCTTTTTTTCCCTTTTCTCATTTTTTCGTTTAAATGTGAAGTGAATTAATAAAACCCAATAAGAAAATCAAACATTTTTGGTTGAAAGTTAATTCTTTTTAATTGGAAAGTCTCTTTTTATATTTTTGGTTGAGAATTCATATTTTTTGGTTGAAAATTCAACTGCTTGGTTGAAAGTTGAACTGCTTTGCTGAAAAATCATTTTATTGACTGAAGATTGAACTATTTTGTTAAAAATTTGTTTTGTTTTGGTAGAAAATTAAATTTTCAACTGAAAAGTTAACTATTCCACTTTTTTGCATTAAAATTGATAGTTTTTAGTTAAAAATTTAACTATTACATCTTTCGTTGAGAAGTATTTTTTTGTTCAAAGTTGTACTACTTCATTACAAATTAATTTTATTGTTTGAAGATTTATCTATTTTGTTGAAAATTCATCTTTTTGGGTTAAAAATTCTATTATTTTGGTAGAAAATCCACTTTTTGGTTGAAAATTATTTTTTTGAAAATTCAACCATTTTTTTTAAACATCGTTTTCGTGATCTAAAAATTCATCTTTTTCAGTAAAAGTTTGATGTTTTTTGGATAAAAATCTAACTGGTTGAAAGTGAATCTTCTTTTGTTGGCAATTAATTTTTTTAATTGAAAGTTTAACTATTCCATTTGAAGCTTCATCATTTTATTTGGCAATTCAACTATTACATTTTTCGATGAAAAGTCTTTTTTTTTTGTTTAAAGTTGTACTACTTTATTAAAAATGCATTTCATTGATTGAAGATTTAGCTATTCTGTTGAAAATTCATCTTTTTGGGTTGAAAATTCTATTGTTTTGGTAGAAAATTAACTTTTTGGTCGAAAATTAATTTTTTGAAAATTCAACAATTTTTTTCCTAAACATTGTTTTTTGTTTAAAAAATGCATCTGTTTTAATAGAAGTTTGATATTTTTTGGATGAAAATCTAACAGGTTGAAAATAAAAAAAAAAAGTTTCTAATTCGTTTTCTTTTGTTGAAAATTAATTTTGTATATTAACAATTTAAATATTCTAGTTGAAGCTTCATCATTTTAGTTGAAAATTCATCACTTTATTTCAAATTGTAACTGTTTTGGAGAAAAGTGAACTTTTAAATTGAAAATTCAAAAAAATTTTATATATTTAAATTTAAGATTCATCATTTTAGTTGAAAATTCATTTTTTTAATAAAAGTTGAACTGTTTTGTTCAAAATTGATATTCTCAATGGAAAAATACTTGGGTCAAAATTGAAATATTTTGTTAAATTTTTTTTGTCAGAAAGTTAAACTTCTTGGTTGAAATGTTAATTTGTTAAAATGGAACTATTTAGTTGAAAATGAACTTTGATGTTGAAAATTCATATTTTTGGATTGAAAATTCAACTGTTTAACATAAAATTTGTAATTCTGCTTTAAAGTGCAACAATTTGGATGAAATTTTTTTTTCTCTTGACTGACAAATCTTTATTCGTTGAAAAGTCATCCTTTTGGTTGAAAATTCATCTCTCTGCTTAAAATGGCAACTATTAAGTTTTTTGTTGAGAATTCATTTTTGTAAGTTGAAAATTTAACTATTTGTTAGAAAATTCAACTATTTTTTTGAAAAATATATTATTTTGTTGAAAATTCAACTGTATTCTAAAAACCTCGTCTTTTTGGCTTGAAAATTGAACTATTCCAATTGGATATTCATCATTTTAGATTAAAATTCATCTCTTTAGTTAAAAGATTAACTTTTCCGTTGAAAATTGATATTTTTCAAATGAAAATTAAACTACTTTGGATGAAAATTTAATTACTTGAACAATTTTTTTTTTAAATAATTTTTTAACTGAAAATGTAACTTTTTTATTTTTGTTTGAAAATTGATCTTCTCTAGTTGGAAATGCGTCTTTTCTGGTAGAAAACTAATTTTACCCGATTGAAATGTCCTCTTTTTGGTTAAAATACAACTTTATGATTGAAAGTTAATTGTGTTGTTGAAAATTCAACTGTTTTATAGAAAATTCGTCATTTGTTGAGAATTCATCTTTTTCTTGAAAATTGAACATTTTAAGTTGAAAATTAAACTGTTTTTTAAAAAATTCGTCTTTTTGGCTTAAAAATTTAACTATTTGGTTAAAAATTCACTTTTTCAGGCTTAAAAGTTTTTGGTTGAAAATTCTTATTGTTAGATAGAAAATTGAAGTATTTGTTTAAAAATTAAACTACAAAATGTAATTATTTTGTTACAATTTCATCTTTTTCGGTAGAAAATTCAGCTGTTTTTTAGAAAATACGTCCTTCTTGAAAATTTATCTTTTATGGTAGAAAAGTCATCTTTTCTAATTGAAATAAATATATATATTTGAAAGTGTAAAATTTTAACCTTAATTATTTCATTCCGTTTGTAAAAGATTCTGTGTTGAAATTCTTAAAAGATTAAAATGCTTGGAGAAATTGGCGAGGGGAAAATCAGGGAAAATTCAGGGACTTTTGAAAATGAAGTTTTGCCGCCACCCTGATTAGGAGCATTTTAATTTAAAATAAGGATGTTAGATATTTTAAATACTTATGTGACTGGGATCGCAGAATCCTCTCTCATGTGATTTAAATAAAAAATTTTGACAAAACTTTTTCTTGATTAATAGTTACTACACGAGGTGGCTTCGAACTACGGTCTCCATTTACCACCTCGACCACGTAATTCAATCCTAGTAATTTAACTAGCGGGCGTAGGGTACACGATAAATTTTGTTTCTTTCACTCAATAAATATTAATTTTCATTCTTGACTCACCTCTTGCCTTATTCATTTTATACTTTTTTGCGATCATCAATCTTTCATTGTTAACTGAATTAAATTAATATAAATGTGAAAAACATAAGCGTGGAAAATATAAATGTGAAAAGTATGAATGTGAAAAATACAAATGTGAAAAGTATGAATGTGAAAAATATAAATGTGAAAAATATAAATGTGAAAAGTATAAATGTGAAAAATTTAAATGTGAAAATGTAAATGTGAAAAGCATAATGTGAAAAATATGAATGTGAAAAATATAAATGTGCAAAAAATAAATGTGAAAAATATGAATGTGAAAAATA
>CAKNYM010049888.1:126457-138648 GCA_932195095.1 Andricus curvator
GTATTGAAAGAACTATATTCTCTCAATTCTTTCTGATTATCTGTAGACAAAATGTTACTTTGTTTGTTTTTGATTTGTTGAATTCTAATTGTGATATGTTGCTCAATCAACTTTTGTGGGTCATGATTAAGAAAATGGATATTCCTAAAAATATTCAAATTCTCTTTGTAAAATGAATTTGGGGACAAACCTAGAGCTCTGTCAACTAAGTTGTTGATTACTGCAATTTTGTTTAGAAAAGGCTGAGCCGAAAAGAAATTAAAAATTTTACCTGAATATGTACTTTTCCTATACCAATTGGTAATAATATCACCATCCTGACCCTTAATTACTTCTAAGTCCAAAAAACTGATTCTATTATTGTTCTCTATTTCATGGGTGAACTGAAGTTTTGAAGCAAAACTATTAAAAGCATCAAAAACTGCCTGTAACTTTGCTAGAGGAACACATAATAAGGTGTCATCAACATACCGAAAGTAAAAGGGCAAAACAAAATCCAGCTTCTTGAAAGCAAAGAGCTCCAAATCTTCCATAACTATTTCTGCTAAAATCGAAGAAATGACTGAACCTATGGGAGTACCGAATTTTGGCCTATAAAAAGATCCATTGAATTTAAAATAAGTTGATTTCATAATGAAAACTATCCCTTCAATAAAATCTTTTTGACTTAATCGAGTACGTGTTTTTATATTATCCCATCTATTTAAAATTGCCTGTTTAACCAATTCAAGGGGTATACTTGGAAACATTGCAACAACATCCAAAGAAATCATAACATGGTCATCAGGGACAGTTTTTTGAATAATAATTTTTTGGAATTCCCAGCTATTTTTAATATTGTATTTGGAAGTTATAATTGAGTCTTTAAGTATCAAATTAAAGCTTTGTTCTAAAAATTTTGTGGGAGTGTTAATAGTTGAAATAACCAATATCAAAGGATAGCCATCTTTATAAATCTTTCTCAAACCATAACATCTTGCAAGAACTGTGTCTTTGGTATTTATATCAGTCCATCTTATATCCTTTCCCAAAAGTCCTTTCTTTCTCCAATTGTCTAGAATCTTGAAAGTGTCTCTTCTTAATTGTTTCAACGGATTTGCATTCAACAATTCAAAGTTATCACGATTGGAAAGTAAATCCTCCATATCCCTGATATAATCTGATTTCTTCATACAAACAGTAATATTGCCTTTATCAGCATTCATGCAAATTATATCAGGGTTGGTTTTAAGGAAATCTTTTGTTATCCTGAAACCTTAAGAAATTTTACGATCAATACTACTAATGTGCAAACAATTTTTATCAACAAAGCTCTTTGACAAGTGTAAAACCTTGTTTCGGAAATCCTGTTGATCTAATATTGGAATCTTGTGTATACTTGATTCAACATCTTTGATATTTTCCATCATTTGTTTCGATTTACTTTTATTCACATGGTTACTAAAACCTTTAACTAATCTGAGAATATCTGTAACTGAATCAGGAATTTGAATGTTTGCCAAATTTACAAACCAAGGATCCTTATCTTCTTTTTCAAAAATCTTGTGTAAATTTAAATTTTGCTCTTGAATATTAGTTTGTTGATCAATCAAAATAGAAAGTTTGTTATCATGTTTTTTATCATCGTTTAAAAATCTTCGATTACGGAAAATCTGATGTTTTAAAAGATCAATGATTTTATCTTGTGGAAAACATACTTCTAATTCACTTTTGATTCTGGAAATTTTTACTTTTAAAAAATTAGCATGATTTGAAACATCCTTGATCAGTAAATTCAGCATTGAGAGTTTGAAATTCTTCAAATTATGTTCAAATTGTGTATTGCAAAAATTACTGTCAAAAGCAAAATCTCGAAATTTGTACAGAAACGTTGGAAAATATTGTGCATGCTTTCATATTGTGATTTGATAATAATAAAAATAAAAAAGAGAAGGAAGGGGATTTGTTTGGTTGCCTTCTCATTTTTCTTTCCTCTTTTTTATTTTTTTTTGCAAGGAACAAATTTTTTTGTTTTTAGGAATTGCAATAGGAGCATTTTGTGATGTTTGTCCAAATTTGATCGCTGAATTCTTGTTTTATTTTCAGGAATTCTATACATTAATTTTGTTTTTAGTATTATTCATTTCTTTCATTATTCTACAGTGATAATATGATTATATTGAAGAATATCCTGTAATCATAAAATTCCTGAAAGCTTCGACCATTGAGAAATTTTCTGTTCTTTTATAAAGTTACTTTTATAAATTAAGGAACATCGTTATTTAATTTTATGTATAGAAAGTACCGATTTTATACAGTTGGATATTTATAAGGACTGAGAAAAAAACATTATTTATAATTAACTCACTCAATTGTTGTATATATTTCTACTTTTTTTATTTCCCGATTTAATTTAATAAATTTAGTTGATTGCAATTCAGCCATTCATAGATGGATAATTAAAGGGGTTCTTTAAGTATTATGTAATTGAAACAAAAAACTATTATTGTATTAAATACTAAGGTGTACATATATTTTGTGTTTCAGGTACGTATACAGTGGATTATTTTCTATTTCAAAATAGAGTTTGATGATCGAATTGGTATGTAAACGATGGCATTGACCAATTTCTACTCACTTGGAAAACCAGGCATTGTCAGGTATTTTTGTATAGCTGGAAAATCCTGGAAGTTTCAGAGGATTTTTTTGAGCTTGCTTAATTTTTTTTTTTTAAATTAAAACATAAAATTATATAACAATGCTTTTTCATTCGTAAACGTAACTTTATGTTACTGGTATTATATTTATATCAAACTTCGTTTCATCACTTTCAATAATCACAGGAAAATACCTTTTATTCAGAAGATTAATACATTAAATATGCATTCAACTTTAAGAATAAAAATTAAATTAAATTAAAAAAAAAATATTATCAATTAATTTTAATATTCGATACTGATAACTAATATATTCAAAAATATCCTGTTATCATTATTTTGTGAAAGCTTCCCAAATTGAACGAAATTTAGTAATTTAAAATTTGAAAAAACTTTTGAGCAAACTCAAATTATTCCTAATACATTGTAAAAGCTTGTAAAATAAAAATAAAATTTTGAGAAATTTCCTACATGCTTTCTCGACATATCTGAAGTCTTCTAAAATCTTTTCGAATTTTCTCGAGAAACCTTAGAAAATTATATCCATATAACCATAAAGAAAATAAATAGAGAAACTGTGAAAATAATTAGTTATTCGAAATTTTTATTTTGTATTTAAAATTTTTATTTTCAGATTATAATTTGCCTATAATTTTTTTTTCTTTTTTGATTGAAAAATCTTTCTTTGTTGAAAATTCAACCATTTTTGTTGAAATTTTGTCTTTTAAGTTTGAAAATGCATCTCTTATCATAGAAATGTAATTTTTTTTAAATAAAATCGCAAGGGTTTAGTTTAAAATTCAAATCTAAAAAAGATTTTAATTTCAAAACTAACCATTATATACTTTTTTCGTTGAACATTAATTTTTTTTGTAGAAAATGCAAATGCTTGATTACAAGTTAAACTACTACGTTAAAAATTCACTTTTTTGGTTGAAGATTGATAATTTTAGTTCAAAATTCATATCTTCACTATTTTCTCGAAAATTCATTTTTTTCACACATCTGAAATATTCCAAAATCTTTGTAGAAAATTCATTTCTTTTGAAAATATTTAATCTTTTTGGTTAAAAATACAACTGATTGAAAATTGACTTTCTTGGTTCAGGATTAAACTGTGTTTTGGAAAATGTGTCTTTTCGGGGGTTAATTTACCTTTTTTTTATTCAAACTAAAAATATTTTTTGATTGTCGTATTAACTATTACATTTTTTGTTGAGAATTAACCTTTTTTTATTTTTAATTCAACTATTTGGTTGAAGATTCCACTACTTTGTTGAAAAATTATATTTTTTAGATGAATTCAACTGTTTTTGATTTGAAATAAAAATATTTTTTGATTTAAATATCAACTATTACATTTTCCTTTGAGGATTAATCTTTTTTTTTTTAAATTCAACTATTTGGTTGAAGATTCAACTACTTTGTTGATAAAATATCTTTTTTAGGCGAATTGAACTGTTTTTAATTCAAAATAAAAATATTTTTAGATTGAAATATCAATTTATTATTACATTCTTCGTTAAGAATTAATCAAATACATTTCATTGAAGATGAACTTTTTTGTTGAAATTTTGATTTGACATATCTGAAATTTTTCAAAATCCTTTTAAATTTTCTCAAGAATCTAAGGAAAATTATATTTATATAACGTTAAAAGCAAATAAACAAGAAAACTGCTATTCAAAATTTTTATTTAGTATTAAAATTAATTTTTGTTCACGAAGCTTAAGAGATCGATTAAAATTCGTCTTGTTTGGGAGAAAATTCATCTTCTTAGAAAAAAATTCCTGTATTTAGTTAAAAACTCAACTTTTTAGTTTAAAATTAACGTTTTTGCTGAAAATTAATTTTTTCGGATTAAACAATTTAATTCTTTCGTAGAAGATACATTTCTTTTGGAAAGAATTTAGTCTTTTCGGGCTAAAAATACAACTGATTGATAATTAAAATTTTGTTGTTAAGAATTCAACTATTTTGTTGAAATTTTGTCTTTTTTGGGTGAACTCAATTGTTTTTGATTCAAACTGAAAATATTTTTTGATTGAAATATCAACTATTACATTTTTCGTTGAGAATGAATCTTTTTTTGTTGAAAATTCAACTATTTGGTTGAGGATTCAACTATTTTGTTGAAAATTTATCTTTTTTAGGTGAATTCAACTGTTTTTAATTTAAAATAAAAATATTTTTGGATTGGAATATCAACTATTACATTTTTTTAAAAGAATTAGTCTTTTTTGTTTGAAAACCCTACTATTTGGTTGAAGATAAATTTTTTTGTTGGTATTTTGATTTGATATATCTGAAATTTTCCAAAATCTTTTTGAATTTCCTCAAAAATCTTAGGAGAATTATATATTTATATCTTCAAAAGTAAATAAACAAAAAAATTGTTATTCAAAATTTGTATTTAGTATTAAAATTAATTTTTGTTCTCAAAGCTTAAGAATTCGTTGAAAATTCGTCTTTTTTGTAGAAGGTTTATCTTTTTGGTCAAAAATTCTTGTATTTGGGTGAATGTTCAACTATTTGTTTAAAAATTAACTTTTTCGTTAAAAATTCTCATTTTCGGGTGAAAAAATTAAACTCTTTTGTAGAAAATTAATTTTGGGTTTGAAAATACAACTGATTGAAAATCGAGCTTTTTGGCGGAGGATTCAACTATTTTGTTGGAAATTGATCTTTTTTCGGTGAATTCAACTGTTTTTAATTTAAAATAAAAATATTTTTGGATTGGGATATCAACTATTACATTTTTTGTTAAGAATTAATTTTTTTTGTTTGAAAATTCAACTATATCCGGTTGAAGATGATTCTTTTTGTTGAAATTTTGATTTGACATATCTGAAATTTTCCAAAATGTTTTTTAATTTTCTCAAGAATTTTAGGAAAATTATATATATATATATATATATATATATATCTTCAAAAGTAAATAAACAAAAAAATTGTTATTCAAAATTTGTATTTAATATTAAAATTAATTTTTGTTCTCAAAGCAAGATTTCAAATTCTTGTATTTGAGTGAATATTCAACTGTTTGTTTAAAAGTTAACTTTTTCGTTAAAAATTCTTAGTTTCGGGTAAAAAAATTAAACTCTTTTGTAGAAAATTAATTTTGGGGTTGAAAATACAACTGATTGAAAATTGACCTTTTTTGGCGGAAGATTCAACTGTTTTATTGAAAAATTGTCTTTTTTGGCTTAATCTACCTTTTTTTGATTTGAACTAAAAATGTTTTTTGATTAAAATATCAACTATTACATTTTTCGTTGAGAATGAATAATTTTTGTTCAAAAATTCAACTATTTGATTGAAGGTGAACTTTTTTTTAAAATTTTGATCTGATATATTCGAAATTTTTCAATTTCACTGAATTTTTCTATATTAGTGAGCTAATTAAATAAATCCTTTAAATTCTTCATAATGTAACAGGACTGAATGCTGGTCAATCGTCACTTTCAACTTTGGTTTAAATGAAATCAATTAATTCTGATTAAACTTACTCTCTCCCGGATGCCTCAATTAATTAACAAATGATGTTGGTTCTCTTTCGCTGCTTCACTTTGACAATTCCACCTGTGTTCATTTTATATTGGTGAGAAACAGTTCCTGATTGCGAAAATTGTTTCGTTCATTAAAATCTAGCGGGGTTTCAGCATCAACCTTCATTATTCAATTTCGTGTGTCTAATTGATATAAATGGAAAGTTTTTTTGAAGCGCTGCACGGAAAAGGCAATTATCTTTGACTCTAACAGTTTCGAGGTCCAAAAAAAAATGAAAATCTGAAAGGAAGCAATAACGAGTTAATGCAAACCAATTAGGGGTCGTCCATGAACTGCGTTACCAATTTTAGGACATTTTTAACAAAAAAGAATAATTTTCTAACCAAAAATGAAATAGTGAAATTGTGAGATAAAAAAATTAATTTTTATTCAAAAAGAAACGAATTTTTAACAACAAAAAAAAACAATTTTAAACCAAAGTGGTAAATGATGAAAAATATGAATTTTTAATAAACTTTTTAAATTTTCAACCAAATAGTTGAATTTTCAACTAGGAGAGATGACGTTTTAAAGAAATAGGTCAATTTCAACAAAAAAAAAGAATTTTCCATCAAAAAGATTAATTTTTCACCAAAAAACACGAATTTTCATGAAAACACATCAGTTTTCAAAGAAATTCTCGAATTTTAAAACATAACGGACGAATCATTTACAAAACGGTCGAATTTTGAACTCAAGTATCCGATTTAAAAAAAAAATATTTTTTCAGCAAAAAGTTAAATTTTTATAAAAATCGTTTAATTTTTAACCAAATAGTTAAATTGAAACCAAAATTATGAAATTTTAATAAACTATGTAGTTTAATATTCAACCAAGTAGTTGCATTTTTCACTAAAAGAGATAAAATTTTAAAGAAATATTTAAATTTGCAACCAAAAAGATAAATTTTCCAGCAAAAAAATTCATTTTCAACAAAAAACACGAATTTTCAACGAAATTCTTGAATTTTAAAACTTAAAGGACGAATTATCTACAAAACGGTTGAATTTTCAACTGAAATATCCGATTTTTGAACAAAAAAATTAAGTTTTTAGCAAAAAAGTTAAATTTTTATAAAAACAGTTTAATTTTTAACCAAATATTTAAGTTTAAACCAAAAATATGAATTTTCAACAAATAATTTCATTTATAACCGAATAGTTTAATTTTCTACCAAATTCTTGAATCCTTAACAAAACCACGTTAAGTTAGACCAAATTAGTTTCATTTTCAACCAAAAAGGATGAATTTTTCAAACGAGGAGATTAATTTTCGACCAAAAAAGGTAATTTTTCAGCAAAAGAGATGAATTTCCAAAAAAAATTCTGAATCTTAAAAAAATGAATTTTCAACAAGAGAGTTCAAGTCAAAATATAATTTTTAACCCGGAAGATTATTTTTTTTTTAAGCAATACTTAAATTTTCCAATAAAAAGATGAATTTTCCAGCAAGAAGATTAATGTTCTACCAAAAAACACGAATTTTCAACAAAATAAATTAATATTCAACAAAATTTTTTAATTTAAAGCCAAAAAGGCGAATTGTCTACAAAAGGGTTGGATATTTAACCCAAAAATATGATTTTTTAACAAAAAAGTTAATTTTCTACCAAAAAGTTAAATTTTCATAAAAAGCGTTGATATTTCATTGAAAAAATTAAATTTTAAACAAATAGTTTATGTTTCCACCGAATTGTTGTATCCTCGAAAAAAACAGATTAATTTAGACCCAAACAGTTGCATTTTCAACCAAAAGGGATGAATTTTTATCTAAGAAGATTAATTTTCTAATAAAAAAAAACGAATTTTTAACAAAATACATGAATTTTTAACTAGAAAAAATCAATTTTCAAACAAATATCAATTGTCAACACTAAATGGAATAGTTACTTTTTTAGTTGGAAAAATTAATTCTCAAATAAAAAAAAAGGATCTTTAACAAAATAGTTACATTTTCTTTAAAAAAAAAATGAATTTTAATCTAAAATTATGAATCTTAAAAAAATGAATTTTCAACAAGAGAGTTCGAGTCAAAATATGACTTTTAACCCGAAACATTATTTAAAAAAAAAAATGAAATACTTAAATTTTCCACTAAAAAGATGAATTTTCCAGCAAGAAGAATAATGTTCTACCAAAAAACACAAATTTTCAACAAAATACATTAATATTCGACAAAATTTTTGAATTTGAAGCCAAAAGGAGAAATTATCTACAAAAAAGTTGCATTTTCATCTCAAAAATATGATTTTTAACAAAAAAATAATGTTCTACCAAAAAGTTAAATTTTCATAAAAATCGTTGAATTTTTATTGGAAAAATTAAATTTTAAACAAATAGTTTACGTTTCCACTAAATTGTTGTATCCTCGAACAAAACATATTAATTTAGACCCAAACAGTTGCATTTTTAACCAAAAGAGATGAATTGCTAAATCAGAAGATGAATTTTTTAACAAAAAAAAAACGAATTTTTACCAAAATACATGAATTTTTAACTAGAAAAAATAAATTTTCAAAAAATATCAATTGTCAACACAAAATGCAATAGTTACTTTTTTAGTTGGAAAAATTAATTCTCAAATAAAAAAAAAAGGATCTTTAACAAAATAGTTACATTTTCTTAAAAAAAAAAAAATTTTAATCTAAAATTATGAATCTTAAAAAAAAATGAATTTTCAACAAAAGAATTCAACCCAAAATATGATTTTTGAACCCAGAAGAATAATTTTTTAAAATGAAATAGTTAAATTTTCAACCGATGAAGTGAATCTTGAAAAATTATTTATTTTTAGAAATCTAGTTCAACTTTCAACCAAGTAATTTGAATTTTCAACTAAAAAATAATTTTCAAATAAAAAGTTAAAGTTTCCACATTTTAAAGCCAAAAGAACGAATTATCTACGAAACGGTTAAAATTTAAACCCTAAAATATGGTTTTTAACAAAAAAGTTAATTTTCCGCCAAAAAGTTAAATTTTCATGAAAATAGTGTAATTTTTATTAACAAAGTTTGTTTTCAACCGAATAGTTAAATTTTCTACGAAATTATTGAATCCTCAACCAAAGTAGATTAATTTAGATCCAAATAGTCGCATTTTTAATCAAAAAGGATGTAGTTCAACTAAGAAGATTAATTTTCGACCAGAAAAAACGAATTACTAACAAAATAAATGAATTTTCAACGAAAATTATGAAGCGTAAAAAAATTAATTTTCAACAAAAGAGTTCCACTCAAAAAATGATTTTTTCAACCTAGAAGATTCATTTTCTAAAAATGGAATAGTTCCGAACCAACAATACTATAGTACACGTTTCAACTAAAAGTAGTTGATTTTAGTTGTTGATTTCCATTAATTAAGTTCGCATTTAACTGCATAAAGCTTCAGTCACATGCTCAAGAAAATTCTGTTAGAATTAAGTAATTTTCAGTTACTGTAACTAAAAATTTAAAGGGATTAAAAATATTTTTGGTAGATACAGCGATCATCTGCCTCGTAAATGAACTTTTAAAAAGGTACATCAGGACCGCAAGCGACTAGCATCAGCTGCGTAAATTAATAATTAATCCAGGTTTTACTCATATTTTCTTACTATTTATATTGCCAAGATAAATATAGACTACATATTTTATATTAAAATTAATGAACCAACGGAATGACTCAAAATAAAAGAAAAAACCTATCTAGCCAAGAGGGCGTCATTTGACGTAAACAGTGGTCTCACCATTTAATTGAAACCTGGAATAATTATTAATTTACGCAGCTTCTAGTCACTTTTTTCAAAACTCTTTTCAGTTTCTTCTCGTGCAATTTTCGAATCCTTTGCATGCTTTTGTTCATTTAATAACGGCAAAAGTTGTTTTACTGCATTGTTATAATTCAAAACACATTTGCAGTGCATTGCCGCTCATGACCGCAACCACCATGCTTTGTCCCCTTCTAACGTGATCAACACGCGAGGAGTGCGAGGCTGCTAACTGCGCACTTCTTTCGGCCACGTTAACTTATATTTCTGTTACCATTTAGGAATTTGAGGAAACTATTTGTAATTTTTGAATACAAATTCTGAATTTTAATACAAATTTAGTAAATTTACTATAAAAGTTACTGAATTTCGTTTTCAGCAACCTGATTTCAATGGGTAACGTTATTCATGGATGTCCTTTTATAATTATCAAGAAAACACTTTTTTGCTCGTAGGAAAAGGTGGAATTTTATTGGTGGCATTGGAATGAATCGAAAGGTTTTGCATCGACGTGAGCTCATCGGTAACGATCAATCAGCTACAGTTTCGGGATACATCACTGCCAATTAAGACGATAAATTGAACGATCTGTCAGTAGCGTATTAATCCTTGATTAACACAATCTTTATGTATGACTGATGGGACGTCATCAAAATTCCAATAAGGTTAAGTAGAGAGAATAAGGCAGCTGATACAAAATCGCTCGGTAGATATCGCAGGCCTTGGACTCACGACACTATTTGACACTTTTGCTTCCTCATAGAGGAAGCTTTGTAATGGTAACATTTTCCAAAAAATTTTAATTCATTTAATTAAACCTTCGTCAATTTGAAAATGTTTGATACAATGTTCTAAGCAATTGTCCTGATGAGTGTGTATGTGGATGTGTATGTGTGGATGTCACACTTTTTTGTGAACACGACAACTTGAAAACGGTTGCAGATGAATTGATGAAATTTGAAGGGCTTATTTTCACCACTAATATCTTGAAACCGGCCGAAGGATTTCTAAAAATATTTATTGCATTTTTTTTAGCACTCAATAATATTTGAAAACACGGTTTTTTATAGGTATACTTTTTTCTTTAACATAATTCAAAGTTGATGCAAGAATATAAAAGATTCTTTGGTTCGAGACAAATCGATTGACTCATAATAATAATACATTTTATTAAAGAGTAGGGACGTTATGGTAATTTATAGATTTTGAAAATAGGTTTTTTATAGTAAAACTTTTTTCATTAACATAATTCAAAGTTGATGCAACAACGGAAAATATGTGTTGATTCGAGACGAAACCATTGACCTATAACATTGATACATTTTATTGAAGAGTAAGGAAGCTATAGTAATGCATAATATTTGAAAACACGGGTTTTTATAGTAAAACTTTTTTCTTCAACATAATTCAAAGTTGATGCGAGAATATAAAAGATTTCTTGGTTTGAGACGAATCGATTGACTCATAATATTAATACATTTTATTAAAGAGTAGGGAAGTTATGGTAATTTATAGATTTTGAAAATAGGTTTTTTATAGTAAAACTTTTTTCATTAACATATGTTAATTCAAAGTTGATGCGATAACGGAAAATATGTGTTGATTTGAGACGAAACGATTGACCTATAATATTAATACATTTCATTCAAGAGTAACGAAGCTATGTTAACGCATAATATTTGAAAATACGGTTTTTATGGTAAAACTTTTTCCTTCCACATAATTCAAAGTTGATGCAACAAGATAAAAGATTCCTTGGTTCGAGAAGAATCGATTGACCTACAATTAGAATACATTTTATTAAATATCAGGGAAGTTATGGTAATTTATATATTTTTAAAATAGATTTGTATTGTAAAAATTTTCTCACTCTCATAATTTGAAGTTGATGCGAGAATAGAAAAGTTGTGTTCATTCAATGCGAATCGATTGTCCTATAACATTGGTACATTTAATTGAAGAGTGAGGAAGCTATGGTAATGCATAGTATTTGAAAAGACGGTTTTTTACAGTAAAAATTTTCTCATTCTCATAATTTAATGTTGATGCAAGAACAGAAAATATGTGTTTATTCGAGACGAATTGATTGACCTATAATATTAATACATTTGATTGAAGAGTAAGGAAGCCATGGTAATGTATAATATTTGAAAATACGGTTTTTTATAATAAAACTTTTTTCTTCAACGTAATTCAATGTTGATGCAAAAATATGAAAGATTCATTAGTTCGAGACGAATCGATTGACCTACAATTATAATA